>DF361382.1:53554-73390 GCA_000787875.1 Solanum virginianum | reverse complement strand
TGGCACCCTGAAGTTGGTCAAATAGATCATCTATCCTGGGGAGAGGATACTTATTCTTTATTGTGACCTTGTTCAGTTGCTTATAATCTATGCACATTCTGAGACACCCATCTTTCTTATGCACGGATACTTATTCTTTATTGTGACCTTGTTCAGTTGCTTATAATCTATGCACATTCTGAGAGACCTATCTTTCTCTCGCACGAATAGGATAGGAGCACCCCAAGGAGGAACACTAGGCCTTATGAATCCCTTTTCTAACAAGTCTTTTAATTGCTCTTTTAACTCTTTCAATTCAGCGGAGGCCATTATATAAGGTGAAATTAAAATAGGTTGGGTAATGGGAAAAACATCAATCCCAAAGTTAATCTCCCTATTGGGAGGGACTCCAGGCAGATCCTCAGGAAACACTTTAGGGAACTCATTTACAATCGGGACCCACTCTCTAGTAGGGGACTCAACATCATCAGACTTAATTCACACGAGATGGTAGATGCAGCCTTTGGAGATTAGTTTTATATGGCTCTAAAATATGGGATAAACTTGTCTTTAGGCGCAACAGAACTCCCTTTCCACTATAGAACGGGTTCATTAGGAAATTCGAACTTAACCATTCGGGTCCTACAATAAATAGAGGCATAACAGGGAGTCTTAACTTGAAATGTTCATTAGGAAATTCGAACTTAACCATTCGGGTCCTACAATAAATAGAGGCATAACAGACATGAAGCAAATCCATACCAAGGATCAGATTAAAGTCAACTATCTCTAACTCTACTAAGTTAGCCAAGTTATCTCTATGATAAATAGATACTACACAATCCCTGTAAACCCTCTCAGTTAAGATAGACTCACCAGTAGGAGTGGAAATAGAAAATGGTTCAAGCAAACACTCTGGAAGGATTTCAAATCTACTAGCTACATAGGGAGTTACAAAATATACAGTGGCACCTAGGTAACAATCAAAAGTAAAGATCGAAGCATACCCGTAACGACATCTGGGGAGAGATCAAAGCATACCCGTAACGATATCTGGGGCCACCTCCCGATCCTCACATTATCCATTGCATAAAGATGGTTTGTCCCACCTTCTGCACCCGTAATACCCCTCTGATGACTGCCAGCTGGGGTGTTGCGGAGGACGAACTGTGCTTTATTGATTCCCTCACCTTGCCTCATCTTCGGGCACTCATACTGGAAGTGACAAGCCTTTTCGCATGAGTAACAAACATCTATGCACACACGGCAATCACCTAGATGAAGTTTGCCACACTTTCCACAAGGTGGCTTTCCTATCGTACCTTGGGTCACACTAACCTGAGATTGAGAACCCTGAGCCCTGAAATTTTGGTGACCATAAGACTTCTGATTATACCTGTTCTGTTAGATGGGTGCACTCGCTGTAAAGGGTGCATAATTAGAAGACCTTTTCTAAAAGTAAGATTTATCACCCTTATTTTGTCTCTGCTGGCTAGGCTCATGCCCTGCTGATTTGGGTTTCCTTGATCTCTCTTCTTATCTTCCTTGATTTGTTGGGCATATACCATAATCATGGAAATGTCCATATCTGGGATCAATAATGTTGCTTTGCATTCCTTCTTCACATGCTTTCCCAATCCTGACACGAACTTCCTTATCCTTGCCCTCATGTCTTGGACCATCTCAGGAGCATATATGGACAACTTAATAAACTTGAGACTATACTTTTTAATAGTCATCCCCTTTTGCTTTAAGTTCATTAAACTCATCAACTTTATCCTCTCTCAACTCTTGGGGAAAGAAGTAGTCAAGGAACATAGTCTCAAACTCATCCCACTCAGCATCTTCACCTCGGTTATCCTCACACTGGTTGTATCAGACATTTGCAATATCTTTCAGCTGATAGAAGGCTAGCACAATTACTTCAATCTTGTTAGCATGCATAGCCCTCAAAACCTTCCACATCTCATCGATGAAGTTCTGTGGGTCCTCCTCAACCTTTGACCCTATATAAATCGTGGTGATTACGTTCTTGAGCTCGTTTTAAACCTTCCACATCTCATCGATGAAGTTCTGTGGGTCCTCCTCAACCTTTGACCCTATATAAATCGGTGGGTTCATCCGTAAGAAGTCTCTAAGCTTGGCTGTAGTTGTAGGCTCTTAGGGGCTGGAACTCAGAGCTTGGGAACCTTGAGTATTTCCCTAGGAGGCCATTAGCTAGGTAAGCATAATGATGGCTCCCCTGAACTCTGCCTCTGAGGTGGGGGCTGGTTGTGGTTGTATAAGGGGCGCCAGTGGAACCTCAACAGTCCTTCTCGTCCCCGCCTGAGTAGGGACCTTTGGTGGGAAGTTCTCAACAGTTGGAGTTGAGACATATCTCTAGGCAGCAGTATATTTTGGAGGCATGATCTACAAATGTGTAACACACAAATTAAAAAGGAGTTTTCATAGAGTTAAACTCTATCGCATGACTTAGAATATAGAAGGAGGGAAACTTTTCCTAATGTCCTATAGCCTCCTGCTTATAAAATATGGTGCACAACACACCTATAAACAAAACTCTACTAGACATGGCTTCATAGACTCCCTAGAATACTTGAACTCTGCGCTCTGATACCAAGTTTGTCATGCCTCGGGAGGTTACCCTAGGTGTAACTGGCACTCAGAGACTATTGCTAGCCCCCAAGCGAACCACCTGGCCTCATCACAGTCATTCTATAAATAAATCAGCGGAAGACATCAGGAATATCAAATTACCTAATAGTGGGAAACTCTACCCCATCACGTCTACATCAAAAATAAAGGCCATAGGCCTCAAGACTAGTCATCAACATACATAGCTTAAGATAGAATCAAGGAAACTCAGTTTAGAAAGGGAAAAAACTCCAACATCAAACAATCATTTCTATGTCTATGAAGCCTCTATTTCTACAGTCTAAGAAGGTACCATGACAGGCCATGGCTACCACAAACTCAAAAGAACAACTCAAGTCTTATGAAAATAAAATAAATAGTATCCTCCGAATGCAGGGAAGGACTCAGCAATGTCTAAAACTAGGAATGTTGAACCTCAATGATGCGTCTGATGAAGTCCTCTATCTTCCGTGTTTGTACCATGAAAGATGCGGCACCAAATGGCATTAGTACGTAAAATGTGTGATATGTAAAATGGCTGAATGCAAACAATATAGAAAGGGTAACATGGCATAAAAACAACTCATAAAGATACTCATCTCAGCTCAAGATAAGGAGTAGACAAAAAAATCACCAATAACAGGCAAGACTCATACTATCACATCACAATCAGAGTACTATTAATATCGAACTTATCTAGGAGTTTCTCTAACTGACAACCATCACCTATGAGCTAGTAATGATATGACAAAGTGATATCATTGTCATATTCATCCAGTACCTTGCGAGGGTAAGAGACGTCCCCATCGATGGATCCATAGAACTATCAAGTCCTCTTTTGGGACTAAGGAAACATCCATTTTCACTGTTCAATCCTCTCTTATGCTGTCCCCGTAGTTAATGAGTACGATTTGGACTCACTCTTACTCATTCGGTGCTCAATACTCCACCCAGGACTCAACATGCTCATAAAACATCAACATCAAGATTTCTCATCATTTAGTCTTTTTTGGACAAGGAACATCATCTCATCTCTCCAACCCTTAATTCAATGGATTAGGAATATCGTTGAAAAATACAATTCAAAAATTTTAAGATCCTAAGGACATCAATCTCATCAACATCATCAACACAATCAACTCAAGACCACAATCACAGCAAACAACACATTCAGACCATCAAGGCTCTAGACATCAACCCCTAAGTTCATTCTTGCAATCTTAAACAATGTGATCATGCAAAGTTTCATATAATAATTCAAGTAAACTATTTAAGCAGTAAATCAAGTTTGTGATGATCATCAACTTAACAAATACATAAGATAAGTAAAAATTTAGATAGAATATTCATGAATTTAACATATAGAGCTCATTACATTCAACTATTAACTCACTACAATCAGTGGGGCACATAGAAGGACAATTCCATGTTTTGGGTTACCCTTACATACCTGGGATGAAAAATAACTTAATCTTCTTCAAGGAATTAGCCCCAAATCTTGAAATCCTCAAGCTTTCTCTTCTTTCTCTCTCAAGAACCCTCGCTTAGAAACTAGGACAAATGAGTTTTGACACCCTTAATATGACGAAAATGACCCTTAAACACGTTTTTTGAGACTTAGATTAGGTTGAGGAATGACCAAAATGCTCTTCCCGAATTAAAATAAAAAATTCGCTTAGGAAATTACACAGGTCTACGACGCGCTCAGGGCGCGAACCAATGTAATTTCTCCCAAAACTTCTCCTCCCTTGAAAATTTTAAAATATATATAAATGTTAGTTCGAGTTCCGTCCGCGTTGCGCCTTGTGGCACTATTTTTTGATTAATTATGAAAATTTATTTTTTGACTCGGTTCCTCTAAAAATCGGGTCGACACCATTTTCCCACTCAATTTTTCATGTTGATCGCAAATCCGGTCTTAAATTTTCCATTGGAGCTGAGGAAGACGCGTTATGCGCACGATTTCATTCTAGGGATATTTCGGTAATTTCACGGAGTGATACAAAAAACTAACACAAAGTTTATATATCTATATACACAAAACATTTCATATGTAAAACAATAAAAGTTATTCAAACTATAAATATCTTCATATTTGACAAACACTAAATAAATCGGCGCTGGATAATAATTTTTTTCATCGTTTGATTGAAAAATATATAATCAATACAAAAATGTGAATTATTACAGATAATTATATAATAATAATTTAAAAATTGACTAACCTGTGCAATTTCATTTACTACTGTATTGTATTAGTACATATACAAAACCATCATTTACTACCATGTTGTATTAGAATGGACACGAAACTGTCAATCTCCATTGTAAGTCAAATGATTTTTTAAATTTTTCCTGACGTAAATAGAATTGATAGCAGTAAAAGATTTGTAAAAGGCAAGCAGTCTAAATAAAAACAAATGTATTTTGGAAGATAAATAGTCATAATTAGTGAACTAATTTGAGAGATTTAAGGAAGTGAGGTTTATTTCAATTATCTTCTCCTAAAATTATGCCAATCACGTTTAATAATTGCTGATTTATAATTTTTTTTTCCATTGAAAAAATAAAAAACTGTTGTAGGCTGATAATTTTTAATGTTAAAGCTTGAAAGAAAACAAATGCTGCTATAACTTGAGACATATTATCTTATAAATGATACTTATAAAATTTTTCCAAAATTAGTTATGCTATTCTCTTATCTAAGATGTTACAGTCGAGGAACTACAACTATCTGTATCGTCGTCCTTATTTTTTTAATTTGCATAAATTAATGTGAAAACTTGCTTTGCTCTGATGGTTAAAGCTTTGTTTTGTGTGAAGAGGTGTTGGGTTCATAATTATTTTATCTTGAAATATTCATAAGTTACATTAAAAAATTTAATTAACTGACAAAATTCTATAAAAATCGTGCATAGATACAGACAAGAGAGTAAGAGGTAAAAAGTACTATAAATCACAATTATTAAAAATTTATTATGCCTAAAAATAATATTAAGAAATTGTCTAACTTTTAAAATTTTATATACATCACATAATCAAATTTAAGAAATAATATATATGGACTCATACTAGCACGAACATATGTATCTATAATGATATTTTTATTTTCATATAGTTACAAAATATAACTATGCCTTACAAGTTATAGCATATATACATTACATGTATCTCTAACTTATAGGCAGAATTCTCACAAGTGGTTCATATTAGATATACTTACGTTAGATTTCACATGGGACAATACAAAATTTTATTTTCTTGTAAAATGATTTTCTTACAACAAATTGATATAGTTCGAAAAACAAATACAGACTTTTGATTAAGTTGTAATGAATTTTTGAACTATACAAAATAAAGAGCACTCTTCTTCTCACTCTCCTGCATACAGTTATTAAATCTATTAAATATAAAGAAAGACGACTGAATATTTCATACACTAAATTGTGAACAAAATCAATATTAAAAAGTATATGAAAGTTTGAGAGAATGCCAAAAATACACTAATATTGAAAAAATAAGGGACCATTTTGAGCTTTTCTTCTATAATATTGTGTTTAGCTTCTTTACATTTGATAGTCTCGAGATATAACTATCTATAATTAGTAGAATTAATAATTTGGAAAATAAGACAAATAATCGTTTACGGCAGATTAAATTACACTAATAATTAAATCCATAGTAGTGTGACTGAATATGTGTATATATATATAAACATACAAAATAATATAAATCCAGAATATTAGTTCAACAATATTGCTCAATTATAGGATAAAGTAGAAGTTGCTAAGAGGAGAAAGCTTGAAGCCACAAATCAGCATCAATAAAAGAGGAGTTGAGGAAGGGAAGAGCTTGTGTATCGTTTAGTCTTTGAACGTAGGGCGCCCTCAGCGCCATGTTCGATCCTGCTCCGGAGCAATTGTACTCCCCATAGAAGATTGTCCTGTAGTATTAAATTAATTTGATTGCAACATTTATATATAATATAAATTTTTAGATAAAATGATTCTATTGTTACTTAACTGGTCTCTAGAAGGGTCATTAAAATTGTTCCATCCCTCCGGAGCCACGATATCGGTCATGAAAGTGTTGGCAAAGACGACGGTGGAGTAAGGCCTCCACGCACGCCCCAACCAGATTCTACCGGTGCCTCCTAAAGTGCAATTCACGAAAGAAAACCCGCTGTTTTCGTCTTTGCTAGCTCTGCCGTGTGCTGTTACTGCCCCGTTTATCGACTTCACTCCAGCGGCTACTGGGCTTGCTATTGATATCAATTGGCAGTTCTGCATGCATGCAATTGAAAATATTATAAAGATAGCATGTACATATATTGCGACGCGATTAGGTGAAATTATTTATTAATATATAAGTTGTACACGTACCTCGTAGAGTGATTTGCCATTGCCAAAAATAAAGTCGATGGAACCTTGAATGTAACAATCCTTAAAGTAATGGCGACCGCGATCATCATGAAGGGTATCCTGAGCTCCGAAAAATCCACAACCCCAAAAGGCAGATTCATCTCCGGCTATCCTAATCGCCACGGCTTGTGCTCCGACCGCACCTGGAACCGGCATTGGTGCTACATTCTGTAGTTTTGAAAAAAATAAAATACGTATGGGTGCAACCATGCAAGTTTCTAATGTGGTGACAAAGGTGGTTCATTCAAAAACAAACTTAGTTCACAAGATTGGTGTGTAATTTGGTATTTAGTTTTTAAAATCTCCTTGGTATATGTAATTCTTGATCACTTCTCTTTGAATGCAAGCTAGTCGTGGACAATGGAATCACAAGTAGTGAAATATCGTTTCTTCCGTCCGTATTTGATTTGGCACATCACTTGAGAAGCAATCAGTAATTTTATTATATCACCACTAATTATTATAAGTCATCTAAATATAAGTAAATCATCTCTTGATTTCTACATTGGATGAGCAAAAAAGTAAATAGTATTCCCTTTGTTTAAAAAACGAATGATCTATTTTCTTTTTTAATCTGTTTAAAAAAGAATGACTTCTTTTCGTTTTTGAAAACATTTTAATTTCAACTTTCCACGTGGCATGTTTAACGCCACAAGATTAAAAGATGTTTTGGTACATTTGACGTAACTTTAATTTACAACCATGAGATCAAAAAGTTATTTATTATTTTCTTAAACTTAGTGTCAAGTCAAACTAGATCTTTTTATTTTTTGCAACGGAGAGAGTACTTATTTTAAGTATATTGAATAAGTAAACATGACGAGGAACTCATAGTTATACTTTTTTCTGCATGAAAATAAGAGAGAGAGAATGTAGGATAGAAATGTGGGACTTTTCGGGCAAATATAACCTGAGTTTGATCAGGCTCCCATGTGAATATCAAATATCGGATGAATTTTTTTAAAAAGAAAAAGAAAATCTAAGAGAAGGGTTTACGATGATATATTTTATATACCATGAAACTTATATTCTTGGCAATGAAGTTGGTAGAGAAAACTTGGACAGATCCACTGTAAAATGTGCCATTTGCAGAATTGGCTGTGTCATTCCATACGATAGCTGTTGTCGTATACCCTTGCCCTTGAAATGTGATGTTCGGTTTTGTTTTTGGAATAATCACCTTTTCGCTGCATTTTTAATCAAACATAACAAATATCCCTTACATAATTTACAATACAATGGAACTTAACAAAAGTCAATTTTAAATTTACATGCTACTTTTTCAAATTTCAAGAGTCAAATGAGTATTTCTTTGATTATAAGTTTTTATATGCCTTCAAAATATTCCGAATTATTATCAACTATTGTGACTTATACTATCATTTTTATGGTCAGTAATTAAAAATTTGACTCTAAAAATTCCAATTGTCACATAACTTACAAATAAATGCCATTGGTTATCCATATTAAGCTTCTTTTGGCACTAAAATTCCCAATAGAATCAACTGCAGCTTGCACTGTTGTGAAATTGCAACATCCATTATGATCAACGCAGAGAATGGACGTGTTACTAGGGTCTATAGTTGGGAAATTTGGAGTAAATTTGTCACAGAGTGATTGTTTTGCCTTATCGTCATCAGTGTCATGATGATGATAGTGATGACGATTAACAATATAGAATGATAAAGCTGTAGAGTATCGATCAAGAATGCCGTTGAAATATGTTAAGGGCGGATGAGTTGATGCTAAAACACCAAAGATTGCTATAATAATTGGAAAATATATGGCCTTAGGATTCATTTTTTTGGCTTGAATGATGAATAAAGAAGGTGACAATATAAATAAGAGAAGGATGACATTCAAAAATTGGAGTTCGTGGATTATTATACCTTTAAGAAAAACCTTATGATAAAAAAGAAATAATAGTACTATACTTGAATGAAGTATAAGAATTGGTTGGCATGTCTTGCAAATTACCTTTTCCTTTTTGGGACAAATCCCTACGCAATACCTACCAACACATCAAATGGATGATGGATTCTTATGCCTTATTGGACAATTGTTTTTACTGGGTCAGGGGAACATCCGACCGACTACTTTGCGGATCCAAACGCGCTCACAAGATAGTTTCCTCTGGTCCATGTTATTTGCCATTTTTTAATTATTTCATGGTAATTCATAGTAATTAGTATTTACATAATTAAAAAAAGAATTATTTTTATTTTTGCAAATTTACTCGCATTTATATAGTGTAAAGAAATCTTTCTCAATAACAATTTTCTAAAAATAAATTAAATAGATAATTTCACTATTTCTTCAAAAAAGTTTGTTTGATATGCATATAAAATATTATGCCATATTATTTTCTCGTTAGACATGCACATTAACATTTTATACTTGTCAACTTTGAAAATGCAAATTTAATTAAAGTCAATTTAGTCAAAATCCTTCATAATTTATAGGAGCAGGTAGTCTTTAAGGATAAAAACACCAAATAATATGGACTGAACGGAGTTATTAACAAAATCAAGAATCTCTGCTAACAGAAAGCAACTTAAGAGACTTAATTAGCTTTAACCAACATGTTTTTTTAAGATTCAGATATTTGAATCTGTGCACATATTCCATAACTAGACTATTGTTTTAATATGTGTACACCTTCTCATCCCTTTTTAGTTGTTATGTTGTGCTTTTTGAAAATTAATTTGATTAATTTTTAAAGCTAAATTAGATTAAATTAATTTGATATTTTAAATTAAAAATTTAGATATACAAAAACTATAAGACTAACTTTTTTCATATCAATATGATGAAAAAATATATTTTAAAATATTAATCAAAATTTATATATTTTGACTCTAAAGGTAAAAAATTATGACAATTAAAAAGGGACAAGTAAATATTAAATAATTAATATGATTGTTTTTCTCAATACGTGAATATAATTAATTTATCTTTATTTTAAAAAATAATAAATATATAATTTAAATAAAATATAACTAAAGGGTACTTCAAAATATTACATAAAATCTTAATTTTACATGATATCGACAAAAAATATTTGTTTGATGAAGCATAGTATAAAAACTAGGGGTGATGACAACTGGGTGGCCGGTGGGTTGATAATGATGGTCGTGCAGTAATATGGTGGTTGGTCTTTTAACGGCACTTAGAGTTTTCTTTTTATTATTGATTAATTATATCTAAATGATATAATAATGTCACTTAAACTATTAAAGGCGGAGCTAACTCATTGATTGAAGGTTCGATTGAATTTTAGTTTATGCTCCAAATTTTATATTTATAAGAAATTCATTAAATATTATTTTCTTCGTCTCAATTTAGTGATATTTTATTTTTAAAGAGTCAAACATTGTCAGTTTGATGAGAATTTGTACACTAAATTTTTAATTTTTTGAAATAAAATTTATATATGTAAACTATGTAAAAAGTGCTATAAGTCATAATTATTAACAATTCAAAATATTTAAAAGATATATAATAAATGTACAATCAAAGATAGTTGAAAATTTATTCCATATATTACGTTTAATCCCTGTGGTTGCTCGCGTGAATGGCGACTTAGAAGCCTCCCATGGTTGTTGCTAGCTCTCCCAATTTCAAACCCTAACACTACATAAGTGTCTCTAGTAATACTAATTCTATGATAGTGACCAAAATAATCTTGAAACCTATCCAATTAATACATAGGGATTGGAACCAACAGTCCAAATTACTTTCAAGGAAATTAGATAAGTACGTGGTTGAAGAGGGACTTTATCAAACATTATTTATGAAGCTATATTATGGTGCACCAAATTTACATGAATTGAGAAAATTAGTTCCAAAATAGTTGGTTCGCTTGCGGCACTACATATTTTAATTCATTGTGATCTTTATGAAGATTTGTGCTCTGTACTTTCAAAATAGTTTGGTTATCTTCAATTTAATGGTGAACAACACCTGCTTCGTATGGACACAACATTTTAATCCTAATTAGGAAAAACTTTAAGATCTTTGGTGTGGGTTTCGCTACAGGATTTGCCATCAAATCTTTTTGTGTGAAGAACTCCATTGGATCGGCTGTAGGTAAGCCAACAGCCATAGATAAAGCCACCCAATAGGACAAGATCTAGCACAACAGAGTTAAGGTCATTCTTGATCTTTCGGACAAATATATAAAATGCGTAAGGATGTATTTTTTGAATAAACAATCTACTAAGCTTGTTGAAGACTATCAACAAGCTAAGTTGTATTTGACAATCTTCCTTTGTATTGTACATGTCGTAAGTATCAAGATCATGAAGATGTTGATTGCTCACTAACGATTCAGAAAAATAAAGAGGGAGACGATTATCAAGATGATATTGGGCAGCAAGGTGACAATGTGTAACAATTGCAAAGTAATTCACGAGATTTTTTGAATTCAAAAAAGTTAAAAATAAAATTTCGAATGATATGTGAAGAAAATAACGAATATCAATTCTACGCAGCACCTAATGACTGAAAATAGTGGCGTTACAAGGCTACATTAGTTGATCAAAGGTAGACAGGAGGGACTTTTGGTGCTTGAAATAGAGTTTCAATTGTTAGACAACTTTTTAAAAAAAAGTTTGGATAATGCTCCAAAAAGATCAGATGAGGTCCAAGGATATAAAAAACGCGATACATATATAATTTTGGATAAAAAAATTAATTCAAATGAGATTAGGTACTTGATCAAAATTTTACTGCAACATCAGAATTTAAAAATTCTGAACAACAAACATGTTGAACAAAAGTTGGGCAGCAACTAAATTGTAATGCTATTGAAAAAGAAAGTGCTATAATAATTACAATGATCACAAATGTTGAGAATGAATTTGCAGTTATAACACATAATAAGATTGAGCTTTAAGAAAATACAACTAATTTAAAGACTTTAGTTGTAGTATCGCAAGTCACATTTGAAAAGCTATCAACCCAAGATATAACTATTAACATAGCTGCTACTTATGAGGTGCACATAAAAGAACGACTTGGACAATCTAATATAATTGATAGAGCAGGGATAACAGTTGATGTTGGATCTCGAATTGGTTCTCTAGTTGCCTCTCTAATTAAGCTTCATGTTGATTCTAAGTCGAATATGATTAACTGCCATGCTTTACCAATTGTTTTAATCTCTCAAGTTATTTCGATAAATAAGTTAATTACTTCTAGCAAGAAAAAGATGTTACAAATGAGAGTTGATGGATTGATCAGATGGAAGAATAAGATGAACATGCCACATCTCATAGAAAATTGAGCCCCAAAGCACCAATTTTTGTACCTAGATACTGGCAATGAAAGTGATTCATCTCCACAACATATAGTGCGACAATTGGTATTAACAGATATTAATGGTCACAAATTTTATGTTGGTGACAAAGAACTTCTTGATGCATTACTGAGTTGTTCTAATGTTAAAATGTTGACTTCTCTTACACCTATTAATACAAACTAGCTTCTACAAGATTTTTTCCACAAATAGATTTGCTAACCTACAATATGAGGACACCGTTGAGAAAGGTAAGGAGGAGGATATGTTAAATTTTATTTTGCAATGCAGCTAGGGTTGCAGATATTTCTCCTAGGCAATAATGCGATAATGAAAATTAAAGAAACACGAAAGAAAAAATAATTGAGATGGTAAAATAACTGAGGAATTTGTTCCAAGACATTTACCTATGAGGCTGGCAAGGTAGAATTATATGACAATGTCAACAAAATTAATAAGATTCTATAAATCCAACAAATATCAAGTATTGTTAACAGATTTGAAGAAGAAGATAAGAGGAAAATACTTTAGGTTATTTAAGAAGGGCAATTTATCTTCTTTTTTTTTCATACTTTTATAAAACAAAGTTTGAGTATGATTACTAAAACTTCATCACGGCTTTTATAATTTCACACTACTTAAGCATCTTCATTTGTAATATTATAATAGAGTATATTATAAACTCTATATGGTCATAGAATACTTAGTTTGCACTAGTTCTTTTTTGTTTTCATGTGTGTTAATTAGTAGAGGTATCTTACTTCATTAAAATTGGTAAGGTAACTCCTAACTCCCTTTGCTTGTACCTATTTTTGCTAAGGAATTTTTAATTATATTATTAATGAAAAGCCGCTAGACTCTCCGTCTAGTGATATAAATTCACTCAAAAAAAAAAACTTATTTGAATCTCTAAATTCAAAAGGTGTTATGTAAATTGGGACGGAGGGAATATACATTGTTAATTTTTAGAATCCAATAATTTCAAAAATCTAGAATCTTGAACCCATAAAGTTTAAATTCCGATTCTGTCTCTATTTAAATATACTAGAACACTAATCTCTTGAAACACAACATAAATAAATTAAAAAAGCAGTTAGTCGTTATTAATTAGCAGAAATCTCGGAAAGTTAATTTACTGTGAATTCCGTTAATTAGTTCCTTGGTAATCTTCTTTGGTGAGAAAGGTTGCGTGAAGTTTTCTAAAAATATATTATTATTGCTAAATATTCAATTTTGAGTTTAGATTTCTACACTTGGAAGCAACTCAAATACAGTTAGGATTATAGTATGTAGTTAAATTTCGAAGTCAGGTCCAAGTTGGGGCAATGTTTCGAAGAATAGAATCAAATAAATAAGAATAGTTAATACGCAAGGAAAGTGGAATTTTATGAGACATAATTATCCTTTTTTGAGTTTATAATAGGCTTGTTTTGATTAAAAAAAATCTACATTATGTATTAACGATGAATTCTACCTGCAATATGGATGTATTAAAATTATATAGTTATAAATGATAAATATCTTCTAAATATAATATTTGATATATTTAAGTAAGTTTTTCTTTTATGAATATAAAATTAAACTTAGAACTTGTCAAAAAAATAGTACTCAGTCGATCCCATTTTGTGTGTAGCACCATTTGATTTGACATGTTATTTAAAAAAATTGAAATTTGTGATTTAAAATAGTTCTTAGATATTTGTATGGTTGTAAATTGTTTCATTAAAGATAGAAAATTTCAAAGTTAATTATTTCTAATTATAATAAAGTGACATTTTTTTAGACAGGCTAAAAGAAAAAGTATCACATAAAATGGGTTAGAGGGAGTATAAATTAATATCGATCCTACAAAAATATGCTTGTAATGTGTTATTTGTATCTCTTATTGTTCACAACAAACTTTCGAATGCTAAAAAGTAATTATAATTCAATCAAATAAAAGAAAAGGTGTTCTTATAAATGAATTGTATGAGTACAAATTTGTTGTTCATTTGATGCTTTTCTCCGAATATTTTTTTGTGATTCGAGGGCTGTAAAAAGTGTATTTATCTAATGTAGGGTAAAGATGCATTTGATCTAAAAAACACTAGGCAACATTTTGTTGCTTCGGATTGATATTCGAGAAAAATTCTAT
The DNA here is from genome assembly GCA_000787875.1 of Solanum virginianum. Classification (NCBI taxonomy): domain Eukaryota; kingdom Viridiplantae; phylum Streptophyta; class Magnoliopsida; order Solanales; family Solanaceae; genus Solanum; species Solanum virginianum. Next base: position 58,923 of record DF361382.1, on the reverse strand, counting down.
TGACCACTTTTTTTGAAGAACTTTATACTAGATGGCGATGTTTCTCTGATGATTGTTGAATTTTTCTTATGAAGATATGTGATTCCCCTATTTATAATTATAAGGAATAGACAAAATTACTTGTAATTAGTCAAGATATGTGTTTGGATAATTGGCAGCTTTTGACTGATTCTTGAATATAATTGGATGTTGTATCATTTGAACACATAATTCACTTTGTTGGTCTTCAATTCAACAGGTATGCCAAGTCATACTGACACATGACATATGAGGTCTAACTTCAAAGTAAAATGGACCTATGACTTATATTTCATAAAAATATTCTTATCTATTCAAAAAGATCACATTAATTATTCAATTCAAATAAACATTGATTAAATTCAAATTTTGTATGAATCTAATTCAATAAAATTTGTATATCTACATATGCTCCCTAATTTGAGACTTGTCGAAATTTGATAGTGAGACTTGAAATTTATTTTTTTGGTAGAAATAGAGATAATATATTAATTTAATAATATGCTTCAGTACATAGTAGTTGCGGATACATAGTCTGGGCTATGAAAGCCCGGGGGAGAGGGGTTAGTAATACACAAGTTTTTAACTAGTTTCAGTTCCCTTCTATTACTGGGACCGATTGTCGTCTGCTTTCCAAAAGGAGTACCCATATCTTCACTTAGCCAATCCTACACAAAATTTGGTGGAGCTTCCAGTGTGATCAACATCTCACCTTTGAGATTTGCCCCCTCTTTAGCAAGTATATTTGCAACCCTATTTTCCTGCCGATGGATATGGCTAGAGGGGGGGGGGGGAATTCCCCAACTGTCGGAGAAGATCCCTGCAATCAACAATAACATTTTCATATTTAGAATCTTTCAGTTTTATTAAAGAGATAAGAGTTAGGCAATCTATGTTGATCTCAAGCGGGACTAGGTTGTGTTTAACAACTATTTTTAGACCTTGGACTAAAGCGAGTAACTCCAATTGGGTGGCATCCATGCCATACCTTTGGCCCATATAGCCCATTTTCCAAATACCTTTAGAATCTCTGAGTATTCCTCCTATACCGCCTCTATTGCTTCCAAGAAGAAAGGAGTCATCTATATTTAGCTTATAGCCCACAATAGAGGGTGTCCATTTAGAGCATTTTTCGACGTGATTTTTCCTACATTCTTTCAATCCTGCCATGGCAATGAACTCGTTTGCCTTGTTGTAGGGAGTTTGGTTGAGGTTGCTAATTTGTGTCCCTTTAAATGTTCTCTCATTTCTTGCCAGCCAAATATTCCATATATAAAAAAGAAAAGCTGGTTCCATGGCAAGTTGTATTTAATAGTAAAGTTCAGCTTTAAAAGTTGTTCTAGCCATTTTTTGGTATCGGAGTTAACTAGTTGGTTTATTTTATATTTAACTCCTAGTTTATGCCAAAGGATATGGGCCTACTTGCATTCCATAAATATGTGTTTGCAGGTTTTCAGAAGATTACACTTAGGTCATAGGGGGCTTAAGTTCATACCTAGTGAGTTTAGGTATTGGTTAGTAGGCAGCCTACAGTGTTTGCACAACCAAAGAAAAAATTTAATTTTTTGTGGGCATTGAAGGTTCTATATCCATAAGAAGTCTATATTTACTGAATTAGTATGTCTGCCTATGTTTTCGATGAATTTATATGAGGATTTAATAGAAAATACCCATTTGGACTGTGTGCCCAAAAGGTTGTATCCTTTGCACTATGATTAAGGGGTATATAGGTACTTGTGATAATTTCACCTAGTTCTATTGAAATAGGGTAGGATAGTGATGACAGGTCCTAGCCTATTGTACGTCAGATGCTCTGCACATTTAAGGTTAATTCGTGCCTATTAAGTGGCCCTAAGATTTGTTCTCTTAGGGGCTTATTTGTAATGACCCTGAAGGTCATTTTTGGTATTTTTAGTCAAATTATTATTTTTTTCCTTCATAAAAGTTGTCTTGAGTCATTATTGGCTAATGCTAAAAGTCAGATTTCGAAAGTATGGTGATAAACTTGAGTTTTTCAAATAAAAGAGTTTTTAAAGGCTTAAGTTGAAAAAATTTGAGTTTTCTGGTCGTTTTGAGTTTCAATTGTCAGATCATGATTTTATTGATTCCATCAGCTCCGGAATGCCGAATCTGGTCTATGGGAACTTAGACAATTGAATTTGAAATTAAAATGAAGATTTTAGGTCTAAAGTTGCATTTTTAGTTGTTATTAGAGCCAAAGTTTGACTTTGGTCAATATTCGGGCTTCGGAAGGTCAGATTGAAATTCTAAAAATTTTAGCAATTTCGTATGGTCAAACTAATGCTAGAAATGACTTAGTTTTAATTTTTAGAGCTTCTGAGCATATTTTAAATTTTTTAGTCTGAAACTAGTTTGAATGAACTTTCTTAGATTTTGGGCCAAGGAGGCCTAAATTTCAAATTCTGATAATTCTGTTGGATTTGGAACGTCGATTTTGGTCTAGGAGGATCTTTCGTTCAGTTCCCGGGGTTTTCATGTGTTTTTGACCTATCGATAGATTTCGATATTGGAAAATGGGACCCACATTGGCATAAAATGATCTCCGTTAGAAATTTTGACTACACCATTGAGTCCGAAATGTTGTTTTCGATAAGATTTCATATATGAATTGTATTATTTTGACTTTTGATGAGGTCGGAGCATCGAATTTAAGTTCTAGAGGTTGTTGAAAATGCTGAAACAGGCGGGTGACATGGCTCAATAAGGTTCTGTCACATCATAGACTCGGTTCCCAACCCTAAAAGCTGCAGATTTATGCAGAAGTTTGCAAAATTTTATCCTAAACTTCAACCAATGATTTCTCTCTCAATTTTGATCGGATTTAAGTGATTCAAAAGGCTAAGTTGTCCCTATTTTCCTGCCGATGGATATGGCTAGAGGAGAGTTGTGCTTCAATGGCTTAGAGGGAAGAGGTTATGTGCCAGATTTTATTTCGAATGTGAGTTTCAGCTTAGTTTGGTTTTGGTGCATCGTTTGAGATTTTGGTGAATTGGAGTGTCATAGAAAGGGAAAAGCTTCGGAATTGACGTAAGTATTTTGGGGTATAGATGGATATTATGTAGGCTTTGATTGAAATATTTTGAATTGGATAATTATCCTAAGGTGATATTTGACTTGTGAATTAATGTGGAGATTTATTCTATGTGAAATAATGATTATTTATTATTGATATCAAAATGATACTTATTTTTAGATGTGAATGTTGTTAAGGTTGTGATGGTATTGAGATTGAGGATATTACAACATTTATGGTATTGAGCTATCCATTCTTGATTTGAGATGTATGATTCATATGGGCATTTTGCAAATATTTTAATATTATGAGATATGAGGTAATTAAAGATATAAATGTGAGTTGGTGTGTTATTATGATATTTGAATTGAAAAATGTGGTTAAGTGATGAAAGTTCTGTTTTGAGATATATTGTTGAGTTTGTATCAAGACTGTAGTATTGTGAGTTGTATTAAAATTTGTCATCTCCTCATTATTGTATGAACATGTCCATTTGCATTGACTTTGTGACAAGTGTTATGTTAACTAAAAAAAAGAAGAATTAAAGAAGATGTACTATTTTAAGGGACGTGTCGCACGCTGCGACGGATACTATATTTTGAGGGTCGTGTCGCACACCGCGACAGATACTATGATTCGAGGGTCGTGTCACACACCGCGATGGATACTATGATTGAGGGTCGTATCGCACGCCGCGATAGATACATGGTCCATGTGTGGCCCTCATGGGTTTTGGGTATTCACATGAGTAATTATCGTATTAGTCTATTCATCTTCCGCAATTATTGTTATGTTTGGATTAGTAAGTGTTAGACTGACTCGTCTTGGTGGGTTAGGTGAGTGCCATCACGTCTGAATTTCAGGTCGTGACAAGAGGAGTCTTGAGCTGTGGTTTGAATTGTATGTTATGTTTGGATTAGTAAGTGTTAGACTGACTCGTCTTGGTGGGTTAGGTGAGTGCCATCACGCCTGAATTTCGGGTCGTAACAATTTGGTATCAGAGCTCCAGGTTCATAGGTCTCACATGTGTACAAGCCCAGTCAAGTAGAGTCTTAAGGATCGATGCGGAGACGTCCGTTACTTATCCTTTAGAGGCTACAGAGACGGTTAGAAAATTTTCTCTTGTTCTTTCTATTTCTATTGTGCGTGGTGTTGTGGGTCTTGGTACATTGTGTGGTTTAAAATTTGATCCAGCTCTGAGGTAATAGATTTAAGTTATGGATGTGTGGTCAGCCTTGGATTGTTCTTTAAGTCGAAACGATTTGGATGTAGATGAAATTAGATGAGATATGTCCAGGGTAAGGTTTTGGACGACGTAGGAACTTAGGGAGCAACTTCAAGATCTCTTGAGTTAGGGGTTCATACGCCGAAGTGTATCTCCATGGGGTGATATGTTTTGTTTGAAAGAGAAATGATAAGTTCTACAAGAATGTGTATCAATTACAGATAGTTGAACAAAGTGACAGTTTAGAACAAGTATCCCCTCCCTATAATGGATGACTTTTGACCAGCTTCAGGGTGCAATCATATTTTTCAAAATTTATTCAAGATCCGAACATCATCAGCTACACATCAGAGCTTCTGACATTCCTAAGATAGTTGTTCGGAAGGGGTGTGGGCACTATGAGTTCCTTGTGACGGCTTTTGGGATAGCCAATGCCCTAGCCACACTTAGAGAGTTGATGAAGGGTGTATTTCAACTATAATTGTGTTCCTTATTTTTATTTTCATTGATGATATATTGGAGCACTCCAATGCCAAAGAGGATCATAAACGACACTTGAGAGTTGTGCTTCAATGGCTTAGAGGGAAGAGGTTATGTGCCAGATTTTATTTCGAATGTGAGTTTCAGCTTAGTTCGGTGGCATGATATTCGTTATTTGGTGGGCCTAGCTGGTTATTACAAGTGACTCATTCTTCTCTTCTATAGCAACCCCATTAATTAGGCTCACTTAGATGAATACTTTGTTCTTGTGGTCGGAAGAGTGTGAGGACAACTTTCGACAGCTCAAATATTTGTTATCTACAGATCCAATTTTGACATCGCTAGAGAAAAGTGTTGATTTCACAGTCTGATATAATGCACTTGGAGTTGGTTTGGGTGGAGTTTTGGTGCAAAAAGGGAAAAATGAAAGCTTATGCTCTTAGACAATTGAAGGTATATTGTTTAGGTGGAATTTTGGTGCAAAAAGGGAAAAGTGGCAGCTTATCCTCTTAGACAATTGAAGGTATATTGTTTTGGTAAGAGATGGAAATAATTCAAGTTTGTGTGATAGCCATTCAATGAGACAAAAGTATTAATTATTCAAGCATGAAC
>DF361382.1:41719-51889 GCA_000787875.1 Solanum virginianum | reverse complement strand
TTGTTTATGTCTTTACATTATTAGTTTAATATGGTGATAAGCTTGAGTTTTTCAAATGAAAGAGTTTTTAAAGGCTTAAGTTGGAAAAATATGAGTTTTTTGGCCGTTTTGAGTTTCAATTGTCGGATCATGATTTTGTCAATTTTATTAGCTGTGGAATGCTGAATCTGATCTAGGAAACTTGCAGAATTGAATTTGGAGTTAAAATGGAGATTTTAGGTCTAAAGTTGCATTTTTAGTTGTTATCAGAGCCAAAGTTTGACTTTGATCAACATTCGGGCTTTGGAAGGTCAGATTGAAATTTCTGAAAATTTCAGCAGTTTCATATGGTCAAACTAACACTAGAAATGACTTAGTTGTTATTTTTAGAGCTTCTGAGAATATTTTGAATTTTTGAGTCTGAAACTAGTTTGAATGAACTTTCTTAGATTTTGGGCCAAGGAGGCCTAAATTTCAAATTCTGATAATTCCGTTGGATTTGGAACGCTGATTTTAGTTTAGAAGGATCTTTCGTTCAGTTACCGAGGCTTTCGTGTACTTTTGACCTATCGATAGATTTTGATATTGAGAAATAGGAGCCACATTGGCATAAAATGATCTCCGTTGGAAATTTGACTACACCATTGAGTCTGGAATGTTGTTTCCAATAGGATTTCATAGATGGACTTTGGATGAGGTCGAAGCATCGAATCTAAGTTCGAGAGGTTGCTGAAAATGCTGAAACGAGTGGGTGACGTGGGCCAATAAGGTTCTGCCATGTGGCAAACCCAGTTCCAAACCCTAAAAGCTGCAGTTTTATGCAGAAGTTTGCAGAATTTTGCCCCAAACTTCAACTAACGATTTCTCTCTTAATTTTGATTGGATTTGAGCGATTCAAAAGGCTAAGTTGTATAATTTTCCGACAAGAACAACATGGGAGCTTCAGAAATTAATTTTGGTGCATCGTTTGAGATTTTGGTGAATTAGAGTATCATAGAAAGGGAAAAGCTTCGGAATTGACGTGATTTGAGACTTTATATAAGGCAAGTGGATTTTTAATAATTTGTTAAATATGTTGAACCTCGTATTCTCCAATGTGTATACAATTGAGTATTTTGGGGTATAGATGGACATTATGTAGGCTTTGATTGAAATATTTTGAATTGGATAATTATCCTAAGATGATATTTGACTTGTGAATTAATGATGGAGATTTATTCTATGTGAAATAATTATTATTTATTATTGATATCAAAGTGATACTTATTTTTAGATGTGAATGTTGTTAAGGTTGTGATGGTATTGAGATTGAGGATATTGCAATATTTATGGTATTGAGCTACCCATTCTTGATTTGAGATGTATAATTCATATGAGCATTTTGTAAATATTTTAATATTATGAGAAATAAGGTGATTAAAGAAGAAGAAGAAGAATTAAAGAAGATGTACTATTTCGAGGGATGTGTCGCACGCCACGATGGATACTATATTTTGAGGGTTGTGTCACACGCCACGATGGATACTATGATTCGAGGGTCTTGTCGCACGCTGCGACAGATACATGTTCCATGTGTGGCCCCCATGGGTTCTGACTGAGGCATGTTTATGATGAGCGAATGTGTATCGTAGGACAGACATGCATCACTATTATATGACATTACATTGCATTATTTACATCTCACGACATTCATTTCATCCCATAATGCTCTGGGTTAGGAATTCATTATTATGTTATGTTCTATTTGAGAACTAGACATTTGAGACCTGTATTTTATTCGAGAATCTTGTATTTAGAGGCTTGTACATATGACACCAGTCCTTGGGATAGTTGTAGTTGGTATTCATATGATTAACTATCGTATTGATCTATTCATCTTCCACAATTATTATTATATTTGGATTAGTAAGTGTTAGACTGACTCGCCTTGGTAGGTTAAGTGAGTGTCATCATGCCTGAATTTTGGGTCGTGATATTATTGTTCGATAACCAGCAGTCATACCAAAGATTTATTTTATTACCCGTTCCTATGGCCCAGCCCTTGCCTTTACAACAGATATCCCATCCTATCATAAGGTGTTTCTAGATTTGGTTGTGAGAATTTTTTGTAAAGGTCGCCCTGTTTATTGATTCATCTGAATATTTTGACAGAAGGGTCGATGCCCGTAGACTAGAGGGATTACTGAAAGTCCTCCAAGCCAGTTTGGATAAGAGAGCAAGGTTCTTGACTTTTGCTTGTTGTATGCCCAGCCCTCCTTCCATTTTGGATTTCATGATCTCTTCCCAACTTAATAAGTGTAGTTTACATTTTGAAGATGTGGATCTCCAAATAAAATTCCTTTGGATTTGATCTATTCTTTTCAAAATGCTACTTGGCAACTTCGTGTATTGCATCACATGATTTGGAATGCTACTAAGGGAAGATTTTGCTAGGATGGCTCTCCCTGCAATATTAAGAAAAATTATCTTCCATCCTGCTAGCTTTGATTGAAGATTATCAATTATAAACTGAAAATCTTTTGTTAATGATCGTTTATTATAAGGATTGGAAATCCTAGGTATTTCCCTATATCGTTGATGGAATTAATGTTCAGCATTTTAATAACTTGTCTTTTTAAGTCACTTAAGCAATTTTTAGAAAATAATATTTTAGATTTGACTTTGTTTACCCTTTGTCCTGATATTAAGCAGAAGGAATCCAAAATTTTCGATATTATTGAGCAATTATTTTGGTCAGCATTTTCCGTAAGAATAATATCATTGGCGAACAATAAATGTGATATGGGTGGCCCAGTACTACTTAGCTTGATTGGTTTCCAAGCCTTACTATCCACTGATTTTTCAATTATCCTAGACAACCTTTCCATGCATAGAATAAAAATATATGACATTGGATCCCCCTGTCTTGTACCCCTTGTGGGGGAAAAGAATGGTGTCCTTGTCCCATTTGCAAGGATGACTATCTCACTAGTGGTTATACAAGACATGATAAGGCTGATAAGTTTTAGAGGCAATTTGAAAATTTCTAGGGTTTCCCTAATAAAGCTCTATTCTAATCTATCAAAGCTTTCTCTTGGTCGATCTTCAAAAGTATATAAGTCTTTTTTCCTCTCTTTTTTTTCCAAGGAAATTGACTATCTCTTGAACTATTATCGCATTATCGCTAGTTTGTCTATTTCTTAAGAACCTCAATTGGTAAGGGCCTATTAAGGAGTCTATAATCTGTCTAAGTCTACACAATTATTTTGACGATTATTTTATACGTGGTATTACAAAGACTAATGGGCCTATATTCATTGAGAGAGATTGCATTAGGTTTTTTTGGAATTAGACAGATGAGGGTGTGGTTTATACCCTGGGACAGTTTCTCATTGACAAAAGCCCTTATACACATGTCACTAATATGCTTCCCAACTATTTTCTAATATTTTTGATAAAAAATGAGATGTAAACCATTCGGTGCAAGGCCTTAAGGGGTTGAAAGGATTGAAAAATTTCCAGTATTTCCTGTGACGTTGGGGTTTCGATAAGGAAGTTGAAATCATCTTGATGACCCTGGTAAGGTCTATGCATGGACCAAGGGGTAAACTCATGACTTGTTTTAAAAACCTCTTGATAATAACTAGAAATCAGGTCTAGAATGGTCTGTTGGTCATAAATCCACTCTCCGTCATTATTTTTAATAGCAAGTATTTATTCTGTTGCCTTCTGTCGAGGGTTGTAATATGGAAGAATTTTGTATTTTGGTCCCCATCATTAAGTCATTGGATTCTTGATTTAAGCTTCCAAAATTCCTCCTCAGCTTTTAAGATATTGTTGTATTCCTGAATAAGCTCTTGTTCTAAGTTTTGGAGGAAAAAACTTGTATTTATATTGGGGGATTTTTTGATGCCCTCAAGTCTACAGAGGATTCTTCTTTTTTGATGGAAAATACTACCAAAAGTGTTCATATTCCATTTTTTGACTTGTTTTGTAAAGTCAAAAATAACATTTTGGATACTTTGAGGCCTGGACCAAGAGTCAGCAACTATATTTTCTAGGTCCGGTTAGTCCTTCCTCATTGTTTCAAATTTAAAAATCTTATTAGAATTAATTAATCTATTATGGTGAAGTGTCAGTAGTAATGGGCAGTGGTCAGAGTGGTTCCTTGGTAGGTGGATAATTTGAGGGTTTAGAAGTTAGTGGACCCAGTCTTTGTTGGCAAAAAAAGGGCCTAATCGTTCAAAAATAAGTGCATTTCTCTATTTGTATTATTTGTTTAGTCACGTGTAGCGACTCCCTTTAAAGCCTAAATCTATTAGTTCACAGTAATTTGCCATATCCCACATGTACTTTGATTTGTTAGTATTTAACGGTCTGCGTCCTTTCTTTTCCAAACAGTTCATAATTTCATTGAAATTCCCTCCCACTAGCCAGTGCCCATTAGAGTTGTTTTTAATCATTTTCAGATTATCCCAAAGGATATTCCTCTGATTTCTAAGGTTACTAGCATAAATACAACTAAAGAGCCAAGAAACATTCGTGAGATCTACCTTGATGATAGGATGAATTTCATGATTTGTAGTAGTTATACCATCCAACTCCAGCAGGTTGGTGTCCCAGAGGATTACTAGTCCACCGGAGTTTCCAACCGATGAAACTTTAATCATTCTATCAAAAAGAAATTCATCCAAGAGCGATTGATGATTTTTCATTTTTGTTTCAATCAGTCCTACTAGTGGTGGTTTATGCCAATCAATAATAGCCCTGAAATTTCTCCTAAAGACAGCTTCATTACACCCTCTACAGTTCCATATGATGAGATTCATTTGACCTAGTCTGGGGGTTTTGCTTGTCGACATTGATCTCTCCTGTTGAGATCTTGTTACATTCAACAGGGCTAGGTTCAGAACTACTACAAAGCTTCCTATCCCCTGATTGTTGGGTGGTCTTATGTTTATGGAGCTTTTCATAAGATTCGAAGGACAAATGAGTATATATTTTTTTTATGTATCTTTCCTTGAATATCATGATTTTTATATCTTGCAACACTCCTATTTTTGTTCTCGTCTCCCTCAATAGGTTTATTGTTTCCTCTATTTCTCCTACATCTATTGATTGCTTCTGATTTGGGCTCACTAAGGGTAGGGAAAGGCGAAGACGTGTGATGTTGAAGCTACACTACTAGGGACCACGTGCGCTGGGCTGGATCCTACATTCTTGGGGCCCATGAAAGGATGGGGTGGAGCAGTCCTCCAGAGCTTTGGAACATTCTATTGTGGTGAGTCCTCTAGTACATGCTGATAGTAAATGAAGTAGGGGTTCGATGGTATCTTTTGGGACCAATTCTAAATCAATGGTTTATAAAGAAGCATTCCCCAAGTTGCCGTGGGGTAGAAGGGTAGCTGCGGAAAAGGCAGTGACAGTGGTGGCTAGAGGATCGTCAACATCCACAGATAGTGGTTGTAAGTATCCATTGCCAGTCTCATCCCTTCTGATACCATCTGGACAATAAAGGTCGAATTTTGGACAATTATCAGGATTTCTCTCTCCTCTACTTTCACAATGAACTACAAGGCATAACCTTACATGTTCAGTTCTACCCAAGAGTAGGGAGTGGGATTCGGGTTCTGTGCTGGGGTTGCATACATGGTGTTGTCTCCTGATGTCACTGGGAACGCTTGTAGATGGAGAGAAGGGGGTTCATGGTGGGGGTAGTGGATATTGGGGGATATTGAGTTCGGCGTCTGCTTTGCTGAGGTGGAAAGGAGTGCCTCGAATTTGTTTGACGTTGGTAGATGAAAAAGGAAACTCTTGGCATTTTGTGCTAATATGGATAAGTCAATTATTGTAGAATCTACAAGAATGTCTATTAGTACACCTATAGGACTAGCTAGATTTGGAAAAGTAGTATTTCTAGAAATTTTTATATGTGTGTTTTTTGGAACAGATGAATTACTGTTAACATTTAATAGAGGAGTAATGTCTTTTTCCTGTGTATTGTATGAAGTGTAAGTGGCATTAGAAAAAGTGTGTGGGTATGGTGTGTCACCCAACGTCTGAAAGGTGATGGGGATATCTACCAGCCCTATATTGTACAAGCTATGATGAGTAGGGGTAATGAGTGGATTGCACAGGTTTTGAGGTGTTTTATGTGAAGAGTCATTTGTGGGTGTCTCAAAACAGCTGGCTTTCCGTGAAGGTTTTGTCAAAGTCTGCTCATAAGTTTGGTCTGTGATTAGAGCCACATCAGTTTCTCCATTTTCCAAGGCTGTGTGGACTGACATGGAATTAATATGATTTGTTATTTGAGGCGGTCCTTGGGAGCCACCTGTTTGGTGATTTTTAGGAGTATTTGTAATTTTTGTATTTTTAGAGATATTTTTAAAATCATTATTTGTAATTTCATTTTCCCCAGATTTTTATTTAGAAAAATATTTTTATTTTTAAGATTACTATTAGTGAGGTTAGCTTTTTTAATACTAAAATTTTCCATATCAAAATTTGGATTTATGATGTCACCTATAGCATCCTTCGCCCCTCTCTCCATGGAGGTCGTTGGAGACATCGATGATGCTCCAATGACTGTCGAAGTTGGCACATCGGAGACTCAGAGTGTATCTTCGGTCGAGATCCAGTCTGGTGCGAGCTTTTACGATATTTAAAAGTTTAAAATCGAAGTACTTATCTGTATCTGCATGAAATAATTTTACGCTTATACCTGTTTCCTCACTTTGAATCTTTCCTGAGTTTCTTTTGAGTAGGTTTCGTCGCTTTGAAAATTCAATGATTTGCCATTTTTGTCCCTGCTGAGCGACGGGCTTTGGATCTTCGTGTCTCTCCAGTGAGTGATGTGTTGTAACTTGTCCCCGCTCTCTTTCTTGTTTGTCACATGTGAGAGTTGTATCACCCAGGACTCCACAACTTGCACATAAGATGTTTTCCCCTTTGTATACTATCAGTTGCTTATGACTTCCAATTGTAACTTGTTTTTTAACTGGTATCCCAATTGGAACTTCCACACCTATCCTAGGGTATCTGCCTCGAAGAGTTGTTGAAGTACAAACGTCCTTCTTAACCAATTTTCCTAACTTTTTCCCTACTTTTGCCAGTGTTTGATGATCATAAAACTCCGTGGGGAGTTTCGGCAAGCGAACCCAGATTGCAAAGCTTTTTCTTTTGCCTCGGATGCTACGAAGTTAGGGTGTCAACTTTTCACAGAGCTGAAAAATCCATTCACAAGTCATGGGCCTTTTTGCAGAATTTTTTGGGCATTGTCTTCCTTTAGTAACTTGACAATGAAATAGTCGTAACCCAAATCTATTAGAATGATCTCCTCTGTAAGCCTCCACATCAATGATAATCTCCTTTTAAGATACATGTGATTTAATTTTTTCCCAAAAACTTTAATAATGATCAAGTAGTTCCAAGGAGTGTATATGCATTTTTTGTCTTCTTGAGTTAGCGTGATGTGTGATTCATTATCCAATTGTTCCTTTTCCCCCAGATAGTTTAAATCTTCTAGGTCCATTCCTTCTGTATCCTGTTGGCAGTTTGCATATGGTTTGAGAAGGATAGACCTGAAGGATGGATTCCTTGTCGTCTCTTTACTTGAGCTAGGTATGTGACCCATTTTGGATGTTGAGGCCAGTTGATCCTGCTAATTTCCATCATCCGGAGGTTTGGGTGGGATTTGATTGTCCCCTATGAAGTTCACTCTTGCAGGTTCTTGATACTTTGGTGGCAGTAATTACGTAATTAACTTTCAATTCGTCCATGATCATGTGAGACTTGAAATATTATGAAGCTGGCAATATTACTCTTAAGATATTTATTTAAATTCATTTCTTGTGAAGAAACAAGTTTTATACTAAAGCTAGGGGTGTTCATAGATCGAGTTGGTTCGAATTCTTTTAATATCGAACCAAATTACTTGTGTCGGATTTTTAAATATAAAAATCAAACCAAACCAATAAAATTCGAGTTTTTCATCCTCGAGTTTCTTGGGTTTTCGGGTTTTTTATTTTTGTACTTTCAAAAAAAAATTCTCATGTTTTTGAAATTTTTTGATAAAGTATTTATAATAACATATAATTAACTTATGATTCAAATATTTCTTTAGTCATATCAAAATACAAATATTTTAGATATTTTTTTAAGAAAAACACAAAATATGATATTAGTGAAGATACAAAAATATTCAAGAAAAAATAATAATGAGATTGCATAAAATAAATATTATTAAATAAGTCATAATGAAAATGATCATAATTTTAAATTACTAAATCATGCTAAAATAAGTTATAACGAAAATATAATAATTTTAAAGTATTAAATCATGCTAAAATGAGTGTAATAAGTACTTATTAATCAAATGAGTAAACATTACAGAAAATTAAAATTAGGTTATGTATTTTAATTACCTAAACTAATATAGAATTAAAGAACAAATATTCATATAGTGTTGAATTTTTTTTTTTTGCTAGTATTAAAATTGATTTGAGCTTTAGAGTTACTAATATATAGAAAACTTATCTAAATATATACTCACTTTAAATATATAATTTAGATTTTTTTAAAAATAAGTCTAATATATTTATAATACATTTATATTGCATGCAAATTCATTTTTATACATAGTATAATAGATCTATATATATATATATATATATATATATATGATGTCAGGTTGATTTGGTCTCGGGTTGGTTTTTTAAAGTTAAAATCAAACCAATCCAAATATAATCGAGTTTTTTTCGGGTTGACTCAATTTGTGGTTTAATTTGATTTTTAATTTGGTTTTGTTCACCCGCGGTGAATCACCCCTAACTAAAGCCATGTGCAACCCTATTTGAATGAGTCTCACACAAACCTTTAAAATTTTGGACATTGAATAAAAATAAGAATTAGCTTATTTATTTGGACATTTTTATAATGCTTCAGCTTGAGAATAATTGTTAACTTTATAAACCTATAAACTTTTTTTTTTCTTGCTTAATTTTATAAGCATCCTTCTTAAAATCTTATGACATTATTGCTTTTCTGTAGAGTGTTGGCCATCTTCTGTTTAGATACACAAGAATTAATTTGATTTACTTTTTTCAATTTTATCATAACTTTTTTTTTTACAAATAATGAGAATTGTAATAGAAATCTCATATCTCAATAGAAGAATTCATCAAATAATTATTACAAAATTCCTTATGAATGGACTGCAAAATATTTTTGAAGTTGAACTCCAATTTTGATGTTTTCTCTATAGCTGTTAACTGGGTCGGATGGCCCAATGTTCGGCCTAGTAAAACTAACCCATTAAGGGGTTGGCACCGAGAAGACCGGACTGATCCCCGATCCAACTTACTTAATGGATTGGATCATGTCAGTCCATTTTAACCCCAGATCGATAAGGCCGGCCCAATAGGAGCTCGATAGATGGCCCATCGATGCACCGTCCCAGTAACAAATTGTTTTTTATTTGAAAATAGTTGTTGGGCCACTTTCTAAAAAGTGGCCAATTCTTTTTTTTTTTAATCTCTTACATTTTTTTATCAGAAAATTACAAAAATACACAACTTATATTTACATAATTTCATATAATCTCTACTTTTTTTATAAATTATAAAAAAAATTTAAATGATACAAAACTGCAACACTTATTGATACAAATTAAAATTTCTACTTCTCCATGTATCATAATTAAAATCCCTTAATGCTCCTACCTTTTCAACAAGTATCACTAGTTTCGTTTTTTGTATCAAAAAGAAGGATTTTTTTGATAATTTTGGAAAAAGTTTGTATTAATTGTAATTAACTCTAAAATGTATGAAATTTGTGTAAAATGCCCTTTTTTTACCTCCTATATTTCATTTTTTTTTCCCTACAACAATCATCTAATTCTCTCTCAATTTCTCAGTTCTCTTAAATTGATAGTAATCTTCCTCTTTTTTTTTTCTTTTACAATTAACAACATCAAGTGGAAGTTTTCAACCTTCAAGTGTTCAACATTTCATTGATTTTTTTAATTCATTTTTGAAAATTTCAGTTAAATTATTGCTTTGCCCTCTCTGAAAGTTGCTTCAAGTCATTTTTTGGTTAAGTTGAAAAGTCGAGTTTCAAAAATCTTTTAAAAAGTTAGAGTTTTGCAAAAAAAAAAAAAAAAAAGAGAGTTTTTAAAGGATTAAGTTGAGAAATTTTGGGTTTTTGGGTCATTTT
>DF361382.1:2916-17174 GCA_000787875.1 Solanum virginianum | reverse complement strand
TTTTAAAAGTGTCTCCAATGAAAGGGGTTATGAGATTTGATAAGAAAGGAAAACTGAGCCCATGTTACATAGGACTATATCAGATTATTAAGAGATACGGGCAGGTTGCATATGAACTAGAGCTACCCCAAGAGCTTTTAATGGTTCATCTAGTTTTCCATGTCTAAATGCTTTGAAAGTGCATAACTGATCCATCCCGTATCAGTCCTATTGAGGATGTATAGGTTACAGATGATCTCACATATGAAGAAGTACCTATTGCTATTCTAGATCGTCATGTTAAGAAGCTAAAAAATAAAGAAATAGCTTCAGTAAAGGTACTTTGGAGAAACTAACAGGCTGAAGAGATAACATGGGAGGCTGAGGACATGATAAAATCAAGATATTCATACTTATTTGTAGCTAAAAAGGGAGTCCAACATGCAAAACTGGGACACCAATAGGTACGTGTAATTGAATACTTAGCGTATTGTCAAACTTTGTGTAAGTAAAGGTTTGAACTTGGTTAAGCTACCTAATTGTGCTAACATTCAAGGACAAATGTTTCTAAGGAGGGGGGAGGATGTAACACCCCACACATTACATGTATGAGTACTATGCATATGAAACATGATATGGACTTCCAAATTAATGCCAATTTTTAAAAGTGCTTGAATCTCGCGTTAAAGGATGATATGTGTATCTAACACTTGAGAGGGTTGAGTGTATACATGTTTGGTCTCAAATTGATAAGATTACAACCTTAAATAAAGTGAGAGAATTGAGGTGCTTGTAGGACTTGGGAACCTAGGAGGTGAGTCACCTACTTGCTTAGCTTAAGCGTGCTAGTTAAACGGAGACAATGCCCGATATCAAATTTGTCCAATTTCAATTATGAATAAAGTATGTGTTAAGGATGTATCTTTGGCCCATGGTTTAGCACTATAAATAAGCTATACTTACAGCCCAATAAGAAGAATAAAAAGGTCCCAAATACATCACAATTTACTTGACTAATTGAGCCAAAGAAAGTGAAGAGGAATTTGGAAATAAGCGGCCCAAGGTCCATAAAGTTGGAGACCCATTTTGGCCCAAGTTTAAGGAATATGCTACTGCATCACCAGCTCACTAATATCTAATAATGTGTGGTTAAAAATACAAGCCAAAGTCGGCCAAAGTTTCCCTTTAAAAGGGGTCAAAAACAACAACTTTAACTCATTCTCACGTTGGAACAAATTTTCAGCTTTCTTAAGAAGCTATTTTCTCTCCTTTCTTCACTTCAAAAGGATAGACAAAATAACCCTTTAGGGTTGTTGAAGGAGACCTTAATTTGGAAGCTAAGTTAAATGGAAATATCCATGTATTTGTTATACTTATTCCATGACAAACAAGAGACTATGTTGGTTATGCTGATGCTGAAATTGTTGGACAGCATAGGTTGGAAACGTATTATGTATTTTCTCTTCTTGGTTGGATGTATTATGAAGTAAGAGTCATGTACTTAATAATAGTTGGTCTAATAGTAATACAAGTAGGCTGTTTTACTGATTTTACAGTTCGCAAAAGTAAGCTCTTATGTGATATCGCAATTGTGTTCTTGATTGGCACTTGTGGGGTGATGGATGATAGGCTATTGTTTCACGTCTTTCATGACTGATTTGGTACTATTATGAGACTGTTTTAAGGCTATTATTCTGTATAAATATGTTAAGAACACTTTGGTTAAAGTGGGGATAGATTTGGAATTGTCGACGTTGAAATGTAGCGAAAAGGTGCAACATTTTGCCGCCCATTTATATCTTGTGTAAAATTATTGTGTGTTCTATTTTGTGGGCTGTTATAAGGCTTTTATGGCTCTAAAATAGGCTGTACATAATGTGTATATGAGAATGTGTATTAGAAAATATGATTAGAGGTGAAAAGGGTTGAAAGAATATATTTGGGTTTGTAGTTATCCATTTGCTGCCCATGTGTTGCTTTTATAAGAATGGGCTGTTAAGATGTGTCTATTGGCTGCCAATGCTAGTTTTATTACTTACTATGTTGTAGATAAACATTTTGAGGAAGGGAAGGTTATCCTGAGTTAATAGCGAGGTCTTATAGCGAGGTACATAAGGTTATATTATCTACAATATAATAGGTGATAAAACTAGCATTAGCAGCTAATAGATACATTTAATAGCGAGGTCTTATAGCGAGTTACATAAGGTTATATTATCTACAATATAATAGGTGATAAAACTAGCATTAGCAGCTAATAGATACATTTTGGCAGCCCAAACTCATAAAATTGGAACACACGGGCAACAAGTGTATAATCATAAACCCAAGTGTGTTCTTTTAACCTTTTTTCCCCTAAAAATATTTTCTAATACACATTCTCATATACACATCATGTGCAACCTATTTTAGTGCCTTAACAGCCTTATCACAGCCCACAAAATAGAACACATAACAATTCTACACAACATACAAATGGGCAGTGTAACGTTACATCCCTTCGCTACATTTCAACGTCGATAGTTCCAAACCTTTTCCAACTTTCACCAAACTGTTTCCACGAATTTTTACACATAAAACCAGTATTATAATAGTCCATAAATACTCCCAAATCAGGTGAAGGTCGTGACATAATAATTCCTAATTTTCAGCTCACAAGTTTATTTTAAGAGTACAACTAAGATATCCTACAAGAAGTCATCTTTATTGACTATAACAGTGGTGAAACAGCTTGGTTACATCTCTATCAAACCAACCTTTATTAAATATATATGTCTTACTTCATAATACAACCAACTAAGAAGATAAAAACCTCTTAATTAACAAGAAAAGTGTATAACAATCCTTAGGATACAAGCTGTCCAAATTTCCAGCACAAGCATACTAACACATAGATCTTGTCTTTCATGGAATAAGTATAATAAATACATAGATAATTTTGCTTACCTTAGCCTTCAAGATCCAAGTTTCCTTCAAGAATTCTAGAGATTTATAATGGATTCCTTGTGAGAAGTGCAGAGAAAATGAGAGGTTTTTGAAAAAGCTGAATTATTTTCCAAATTGAAAATGACTTAGGCTGCTTTTACTCTCTTGTTTAAGACATATTTTGGCCAGGTTACTGTAGGGCTTTTGACCAAGTAGAATATGCTGCTGCTTGGACCTCATACTTGGCCTAAATGGGTCTCAAAGTGGATGGGCCTTGGCTGCCAACTTTCTCAAATTCTTATTCACTTAGTTTAGGTCCAATTAGGCAAGTGAGTTGTGAAGACTTTGGGATCTTTTTATTCTTCAACTTGGGCTGCAAACATAGTTTATTTATGATGCTAATATATGGGCTAGAGTTATACTCTTAACATAGATTTTATCCATAATCCTACTTGGACAAATTCGTTGTCTGGCCTCCTCTCTGTTTAGCTAAAAAATTCAAACTAAGTAAGTAGGTGACTCCCTACTAGCTTTATAAGTCCTACAAGCACCTGAATTCTTCTTCTTTATTTAGGGCCATGATTTGCTCAACTTGGTAGGTGACTCCCTGCTAGCTTCCTAAGTCCTACAAGCTCCTCAATTCTTCTTCTTTGTTTAGGGCCATGATTTCCTCAATTTGACTTAAAACTTATTTACACTTGACCCTTTAATTTGAGACTCATGCACTTTTAAGATTGATGCTAATTTGAATAATCATATCATGCTTCATGTGCATAGTACTAATATATGTAAGGTGCGGGGTGTTACAACAGAGACATAACCCTTGAAGAGGAAGGAACCCCACTTGAACTTACCTCCGATGGAGCATTATTACATAGGGGCAGATTGTGTGTACTTGTTGTTGCGGGTTTGCGGCGACGGGTTATGGGCGAGGCACATTATGCCCGCTATTCTATTCACCCATGGTCGACAAAGATGTACCATAATCTCAGATATTTATATCGGTGGGATAGTATAAATAAAGACATAGCAGAGTTCGTTGCTTAGTGTTCGAATAACCAGCAGGTTAAAATTGAGCACCAAAAGCCCGGTGAACTATTGCAGGAGATGGAGATATCGACGTGAAAGTGGGAGATCATTAATATGGATTTTATTACAGGTTTACCTCGCACTCCACGGAGGTATGATTTCATTTGGGTTATTGTTGATCGACTGACGAAATCAGCCCATTTTTCTTCCTGTTCGGACTACTTACTCAGCTGAGGATTATGCTAGGCTTTATATCAGGGAGATTATGTGACTTCATGGTGTTTCCATACCTATTATCTTCGATAGAGGTACCCAGTTCACAGCAAATTTCTAGAGATCATTTTAGGTAGGCTTGGGGATATAGGTGAGTCTCAATACAACATTTCATCCCTAGTCTGATGGACAGGTCCAGCGCACTATTCAGACATTGGAAGACATGTTACGGGCCTATGTTATTAATTTCAGAGGTAGCTAGGATGATCATTTGTCGCTTGTTAAATTTGCTTATAATAACAGCTGCCACTCCAGTATTCAGATGGCACCTTATGAGCCATTGTATGACAGGAAGTATAGATTCTCGAACGGTTGGTTTGATATTGGAGAGACTGAGTTGATTGGCCCAGACGTGGTTCAACAGGTAGGGGATAAGGTGAAACTCATTCGAGAGTGATTGTTAGCGACTCAGAGTCGACAGAAATCATATCCAGATAATCGTCGTCTACATTTAGAGTTTCAGATTGGTGATTGGGTATTCCTTAAAGTGTCACCTATGAAAGGTGTTATGAGGTTTGACAAGAAAGGAAAGCTCAGTCTAAGATATATTGGGCCATATCAGATTGTCCATAGGATAGGAAAGTGTTAGACCCCGTATTTCATGCATTGGAACAATTAAAAAAATTGGGACTAAAATTAGAATTAATTGGAAGTTGAAAAATTGGAGTTTTTTGGCCGTTTTGAGTTTCAATTGTCAAATCATGATTTTGTTGATTCCATCAGTTTTGAAATGCCGAATCTAGTCTAGGGAAACTTGCAGAACTTAATTTGGAGTTAAAATGAAGATTTTGGGTCAGAAGTTACTTTTTTAGTTGTTATCGGAGCCAAAGTTTGACTTTGATCAACATTTAGGGTTCAGAATCTCGAATTGGAATTCAGAAAATTTTAATAGTTCTAGATGATCAAACTAACGCTAGAAATGGTCTCGCTGTAATTTTTAGAGCTTCTGAGAATATTTTGAGTTTTTGAATTTGAAACTAGTTTAAATGAGTTTTCTCAGGTTTTTGGTCAAGAAGACCTCAATTGCAAATTTTGATATTCTCATTGGATCCGGAGCGTTGAGTTTGGGCCAGGAGGACCTTTTGTTTAGTCCCGGGGCTTTCGTGTGTTTTTGAGCTATCGATAGTTTTTGATATCGAGAAATGAGATCCATATTGGCATATAACGATCTCCGTTGGAAATTTCAACTACACCATTGAGTCTAAAATACTATTTTTGATAAGATTTCATATATAGATAGTATTTTTTGACTTCAGATGAGGCCAAAACAACAAAATCAAGTTTGAGCAGTTGGTAAAAATTAAAAGATGGGGCCACATGGCCCAATAGTATTCTGCCACATGGCAGACCCTGTTTGCAGAACCTTAAAGCTGCAGAAATCTCTGTAGAACATTGGATTTCAACCCCATTTTCTCTCAATTTTGACCAATTTGAGTGATTCAAAAAGCTAGGTTGTATAATTTTCCAAGAAAAACAACTTGAGAGCTTCAGAAATTGATTTTGGTGCGTCATTTGAGGTAAAAATTGCTGATTTCTGTTGCATTTTTAATGTATTCCAAAAACTTTAACACACGATTTTTTCCTCATATTAGCTCTATTTTTGAATTGATTTTCGCGACTGGATTCCTTATCACATGGGGAACATTTTCATGTAAAATTTTCTAAATTCTGATGACTTTTTCCAACGATAAAAGTTTTAGACCATTTTACCCTTTTCATTCGAATTAGTTAATTTTTGTATTGTTAGATTCATTATATAATTATGATGCTATATTGGAATAGATTTTGGTGAATTGGGGTGCTATAGAAAGGAAAAAGCTTCAAAATTGACGTGAATCGGAATTATGATGCTATATTTGAATAGATTTTGGTGAATTGGGGTGTCATAAAAAGGGGAAAAGCTTTGAAATTGATGTGATTGGCGACTTTATATAAAGCAAGTGGGGTTCTCGGGATTAGGGGTTGTTCTTGGCTAGATTGGAGAAAAAATTGGATTGTTGGAAGTATTATGTGAATTGCTTAGAATGTCTTTAATTATTGTTGGTATGGACTCGAGTTAGTATTTGAATGTATAAGCGTTGATGTTGGCCTAAAGATAAGCCGTTGAATTGAATTTATGAATATTGTTGAATGATGAAAAAAAGAGCTATTATTGTTGTATTGCCTTTTGGATTGGTTGTTGATGTTGCCAGGTTGGTTGTTGTTGTTGATTGATTTGGCCTAGTTGAATTTTTGGCGTGGCCTATTTTTAGGGGAAATGCTACCCAAATTTTTGTAGAATTAAGGGCAAAGTTGAAATTTAATGCCTAAAAAGTCTTTAGCTAATTGTTTGGCATTTCATGACTTGTTTGTAGACCTTGGGCAACCCAAAGCATAAGTTGAATTAAGCTTGCGTTTGGATTATATCTGAGAGCATTTGAGGTATATAAAGCAACCTTTCTTTTCGGCATGCCTTAGTTAAAAATAGGCTATGATACGAGCCTGGAGGAAACTTTATTTTCGCAATCCGAGAATGTTTATAATTCGCATTTGTTCCTTGGTATTCCAGTGTTAGTATGTCAAAACATTGATCCTTATGTTCTTGGAATTCATAAGTTGCAAAGGGTATATGAAAGCTGATTAGTTTTAAAAGAACTTATTCTTTAACGATTCTAAACCTACTAACGCCCTTAACTTTTACAGAAAGGCTCGGATTGTTTTAAAATTCTCGTAGGTCTTTGTATGGTCTAGGATGCGTTATTCTCCATAGTTTGGGCCACCTCGGGTCTCCATCCATTCGTGGGCCCGCGATGTCCTTTTATGCAATTTTGATAACTTGTGAAAGAATATGTAACAATTATGCCCAGCTCGGGTCTCCACCCGTCCGTGGGTCCTGCGATGCCCTTTTATGTAATTTCGATAACTTGTGAAAGAATATGTAATAATTATGCTTTCGATTTTAAATATGATTATTTTACTTATCTTTTGGATTTATGATAATGATTTTATGCATTATGATATACTCCAGAGTTATGCTGAGTACAGGGACGGCCACACGTAACGCCTGACTCACTTGTGTATTATGCAGTGTTTGGGTAAATGTAGGGACGACGATACGTAACACCTGGCTCACTTAGGCAATTATTGTGTTGTGATATATGATGGGGATTCAGAGATTTGAAACTTTTATGCTGTGTTATGGCTCCATTGACGGGCAGACGACCATATTTTCTGTGCCCTATGCATTATTTGTATTTTGAAAGTAAATGTTTTAATATTTTTGGATATGTATTTACCTTTCATACTTTTGTTTCGATTATTACTCAGATTTATGTTTTGTACCTTCTGCTTTGCATACTCAGTACATATTTCATATTGACCTCCCTTCTTTGGGATGCTGCGTTTCATACCCGCAGGTACTGACGTATAGTTTGGTGATCCACCAGCTTAGGACCCCTTCTGTTATTTGGAGTGCTCCCCCTACTTCGGAGCCTACTTTTGATATATACCCTCACTTTTTGCTTTGTATGTATTTATTCAAGGATACGACGGGGCCCTGTCTCGTCCTATGATTCTGTCAGTATGTTTAAAGGTTTGTGGACATATATGTGTGGGTTATGCCCAGTCTATTCTATGAGATTTGTATGATGGGTATGTTTGGCGGCTTTCCCCGCCATGGCGGCCTTGTCAGCCCGTATATGTATATATGTTGTTTGTTGGCTCTATGTGACCTTTGTTAGTATCTTCTGATGTGCAAGCTTATTTTGGGATAGTCCATAAAATAAAGAAAACTCTGCCCAATTATTTTTAAATATAAGTCATATGTTTGTAACTCGGCTTTGTGATTTTGTTTGGGTGCCCAATCTGGGCACTAGTCACGGCCTACGGCGTTGGGTCATGACAGTAAGGTTGCCTAAGAATTAGATCTGCCAGCTGATTTGGAAGTGCTACACTCGGTATTCCATGTTTCTATGCTATGTAAGTGTATTGGTGACCCTTCCAGAGTTTTTTCTATGGATGATTTCTAGGTTACAGAAGAACTATCTTATGAAGAGCTATTCTGTAGCTCTATTGGATCGTCAGGTGAGGATGTTACGGAATAAAGATGTGGCTTCTGTTAAAGTGTTGTGGCGACATAATAACCGAGAGAAAATGACCTGGGAAGCTGAAGAGCAGATGAAGAGGAAGTATCCTCACTTGTTTTTAGTGCCTTCAGGTAATTCAATTCTTCGTTTGACTTTGTTGTTTGATAACTAAATTGTTGATCACTGAATGTATTGTTGTGATAGTTGAAAAGGAAACTCCACCAAATTGTTTGTATGGCTCGTAAAGTTGGTTTAACTTTCGAGGATGAATGTTCTAAGGGGAGAAAGATGTTAGAACCTGTATTCCATGCATTGGAGTAATTGGGAAATAGGATCCACATTGGCATAAAATGATCTTCGTTGGAAATTTTGACTACACCATTGAGTTCGGAACGTTATTTTTTATCAGATTTCATATATGGATTGTATTTGTTTTTACTTTAGATGAGGTTGAAGCATCGAAATTAAGTTTGAGCAGTTGGTGAAAATACTGAAATGGGTGGGTGACATGGCCCAGTGAGGTTCTGCCATGTGGCAGACTCGGGTTCTGAATGTTTATATCTGTATCTATTTTGCAGAAATTGGTCTCATTTTTTCCGCAAACTTTGAGCTTTGATTTCTCTCTCATTTTTTGTCTGATTGGAGTGATTCAAAAGGTTAAGTTGTATAATTTTCTAAGGAGAACAACTTGGGAGCTTCAGAAATTGATTTTGGTGTATCGTTTGAGGTAAAAATTGTTGATTTGTTGTTGCATTGTTGTTATTTCCAAAAATTTTATCATGCGATTTCTTCCTTATATTAGCTCCATTTTTTAAATAGTTTTCGCTACTGAATTCCTTATCACTTGGGGAACATTTTCATGTAAAAATTTTCAGATTCCGACGATATGTTCTGGCGATGAATGTTTTTGGACCATTTTACCCTTTTCACCCGAATTAATTGATTTTAGCATCATTAGGTTTGTTATATAATTATGATGCTATATTTGAATAGATTTTGGTGAATTGAGGTGTCATAGAAAGGGGAAAAGCTTCGGAATTGACGTGATTGGAGACTTTATATAAGGCAAGTGGGGTTCTCGGGATTAGGGGTTGTTCTTGGCTAGATTGGAGAAAAATTTGAATTATTGAATGTTATTGAAGACTTTATATAAGGCAAGTGGGGTTCTGGGGATTAGGGGTTGTTCTTGGCTAGATTGGAGGAAAATTTGGATTGTTGGAAGTGTTATGTGAATTGCCTAGAATGTCTTTAAATATTGTTGGTAGGGATTCGGGTTTGTATTTGAATGTATAAGCATCGATGTTGGCTTAAAGGTAAGCCGTCGAATCGAATTTATGAATGTTGTTGAATGATGAAAAAGAGAGCTATTATTTTTGTATTGCCTTTCGGATTGGTTGTTGATGTTGCTAGATTGGTTGTTGTTGTTGTTGTTGATTGATTTGGCCGAGTTGAATTCTCAAGGTGGCCTATTTTCAGGGGAAATGCTGCCCAAATTTCTGTAGAATTAAGGGCAAAGTTGGAATTTAATGCCCAAAAAGTCTTTAGCTAATGTTTGGCATTTTATTACTTGTTTTTAGACCTTGGGCATCCTGAAGCGTAAGTTGGATTTAGCTTGCATTTGGATTATATTGGAGAGCGTTTGAGGTATGTAAAGTAACCGGTTCCTTTTCTGGTTGCGTTAGTTAGTGTAGGTTATGATACTAGTCTGGTGTTATGTTGTGTTTTTGCGTTCACCGAGCTCCTCGCTCGAGGGTCGGGTTCCGCTTTTGTTGGGTGTTATGCTGTGTTGGGCGTTGTACAGTGTTGTGATATGTGATGGGGATTCGGAGATTTGAAACTTTCTGGTATTATGTTGTGTTATGGCGCCGTCGACGAGAGGGCGACCATATTTACTGTGCCCTATGCATGATTTGAATTTTGAGAGTAAACATTTTAATATTTTTGGATATGTATTTACCTTCCATACTTTTGTTTCAATTATTACTCAAATTTATGTTCTGTATCTTCTGCTTTGCATACTCAGTACATATTTCGTATTCACCCACTTCTTCGAGGGCTGCGTTTCATGCCCGTGGGTACCGACGCTCAACTAACCATCCTCTCTTTTTTCTTTTTTAAATATTTATTATGTTTTCTTATGAAATAAAATAAATATCCATCTCTATTAAATCTCTTTTCCGACGCTCAATTTGGTGATCCACCAGTTTAGGACACCCTTCTGCTATTTGGAGTGCTCCCCCTATTTCGGAGCCTACTTTTGGTATATATTCATTTGTTGCATTGTGTATATTTATTCCGGGGTATGGCAGGGCCTTGTCCCATCCTATGATTCTGTCAGTTTATTTAGAGGTATGTCGATATATGTGTGTGGGTTGTGCCCAGTCCGTTCAATTAGACTTGTATGATGTGGGCGTTGGGCGGTTTCACCCGCCATTGCGGCCTTGTCGGCCAATATATGTATATATGTTGTTTTGTTGGCCCTATGTGGCTTTCCTTAGTATTTTCTGAGTACAGGGTTATTTTGGATAGTCCGTAAAATAAAGGAAACTCTACCAAATTTTTTTAAAATTTATAAACTTGGAACATAGCCTTGTCGGCTTATGTTATCTTCGGTATATGTCATATGTTCGCAACTCGGCTTTGTGATTGTGTTTGGGTGCCCATTCGGGCTCTAGTCACGGTCTACGGGGTTGGGTTGTGACACTTATAAGATAAGTATTCTTATATTTATTGTTAATTTAACGACGAATTATATTTACTGGTAAATAATAAAAAATATTGTTAATTATATTTAAAGGCGAATTAGTGATGGCTAATGAAGAAGCTTTTTGTAACAGCTCGATTCGCTAGTGATATTGTTCACTTTTTTAGTCTAGATTTGCATGACTTTAAAATGCGTAACTAGTAGGTAAGACCTGTTTATTTATATACCCAATATCTCTTTTATATTTTGCCAATGTGGGATTTCTCATCTTAAGATGAGTTGTTACATACACCCTCTATATGGATCAGCGTCATCGCTGAGATTTGCCCCACTATATTAGATTCCCCTAGACTCAACACTGAGGTTTGCTTGGTCTCACCGAGATTCGCCTAAACTCAGGTGAATTCTGACCCACATCGACAAAGTTGGCACAATAGGGACTCTGATACCATCTGTAACAGTCCAACCTGTTAGTGATAGTGTCCGCTTTGAGTCTAAGCCTGCACGACTTTAAAATGCGCCACTGATAGGTAAGACTTGTTTATTTATATACTTAATATCTCTCATATATTTTGCCGATGTGAGACTTTTCATCTTAAAATAAATTGTTATATTTTTTTAGTGATGGCTTATCAATAAAAATTTATTGTTAATTATATTATACTTGATTCTTTTTGTTCAAGAATCAAGAATGCTTCTCTTAAATGGTTTTCTTGTTTCATTAATTATATGTTTGCAATTTTAGGATCATAAGCTCTCAGAATTTTTCATTTTGTTCTTAAATTTTATTTCAAATAATTACTGCTATATATTGTGAAAGTCTGAAAGCAGGTAGCACTTCTTCAATATGCATTAAATCTCAAGATTTATTATATTATACTAATTTAATACCAAGTCTTACACGCTTGTCAATAATTTACTTAATTCTTTCGAAATGGTTTACCAAGATGTAAATTATTGGCAAGCGTGTAAGACTGGTATTAAATTAGTCTAATATAGGAGTAATAAATATTGAGATTCACTCTAATTAACTAATTGCATAAAATTATTATTAGAGTATATATTAATATATAATTAAATAAAATTGTAAATCATAGATATTATTTTTTAAAACAAAGAAAGGTCTAATATATTCTTGAACTATTAGAAATTGTACAAAAATGTCTTACATCTATAAACTGAGCCTAAAATGCTCTTGTCTTAACCTTTTGCCTCACTTATTCCCTTAAAACTAACCATCCTCTCTTTTTTCTTTTTTAAATATTTATTATGTTTTCTTATGAAATAAAATAAATATCCATCTCTATTAAATCTCTTTTCATAATTTATCCAAACCAAAATAATGTATCTCTTTAAGGATCAAATTGGTTTTCTAAATTTATGAAAAAATTTAAAAAATATATAAAGTTAATGAAATAGTAAGTTTTTAATTTATCCAAAGAGTAAGTTTTTGTTTTTTCTATATTATATTAAAAGTTTTTGTTTTTTCTATATTATATTAAAAATAATGAAACATTATTCAAATTTGACCAAATAAAATAAAATTAAAGAAGGCTAAATCAATTTTAATAAATCGCTTTATTCCTTAAAAGATTAATTATTTTGCCTATATAAAATACATGTGTAAAATTTTGAAAAAATTTCAAAATATGTATTGTCGTAACTTTAGATTTTTAAGAGAGTTTTTTTAAAGATTTTTTTCATATATTAAATACAAAAAATTAAATCTTCTTCATGGCCCTAAAACTTTTTAAAAAAAAAGTTACAGTAAAACTACTAGTTTATTTTTTTAATCACCATTTTCACATATTTTATCCAAATTAAAATAATATCTTTCTTTATAACTTGAAAACAAACTTCAAAAAAAATATATATATATATAAGATTTTTTCTTATAAAAAAGGAATTGAGGATGAGGATTTAATTTATTATGTAAAAAGATGAAAATAATAAATATTTTAAAAAAAAAGTTGTTAGTTTTAAGGGCATAAGTGAGTCAAAAAGATGAATAAAAGACATTTTTGGATCCAAAGGTAGATGACAGGAGCATTTTAGCCTGAATGGAGAGCATTTTTATACCATTTTCAATAGTTCAACAACATTTTAGGCCCTTCTCCATTTTTCTAAAAATCAACTAATAAGCAACCTTTTAATTAATTGTAACATGCATATGATTAATTTGTATGCAACTTACAAGTTAATCAAAAATTAAATGTAAAATGAAAAGCCAACTCTTATGGATTTAATTTAAACAATTAATTAAACCAAATGAGTTTTTATATTTTCTATATATACACAAATATAAATCGACTCTTAAGAGGGAACTAATACTGATTTATTTTTTTCCATGGCAATATTCTATCTATGCTCCAAGAATATTAAGTTTTTATTTATATTATGTCACGATGCAAAATGGACCGTGAGTGACATCCACACCTAACCTCCTAAGTGGGTGAATCAATGATACAAATCTCAACTAATGTTAGTTATTTAACTTATACATATAATATTAATGCAGAAGTTCAACTTATAAAAGCAAAAATAATAAAATCGATAATTTGTATTACATAACATTTCCCAAAATCTGAAAGTCATCACATCAAGGATATTTATTCTCAAATACTAAGTCTAAGAGCGAATAAAAACACCAAAATAGATAAATAAAATAGTATATGTCTAAAAACTAAGGACGTCATGTCATAATTGATTGAATCCAACATGAGATGATGAATATAATAGCTCAGCATCGGCAACGGAGAATAAAATAGTCTCCTGGCCTAAACTATTAACTTCTTTAAGAAAAAAAGGAGTAGAGATTGGACTTTACCTGATATACTGATGATCGTCTGTTGAGGGCGAGTCGAAGTCAATGGGACACTTGCTGCACTCTACAAAAGCAAAATGAAGAAAACTACAAGTAGTAGTTAGTACGAGCCACATGTACTGAGTAGGTATCATTGACAAACTCCAAATAGAAATCAATATGCATAAGATAATAGCAGGAAATCAACTATAACACTTAACAGGTGGAAAAAGTAAGAAACAATTACACAACCAATCAACGATATCAATAATATACATGAGGACTCAAGCCTCCATATCACACTTCTTTTGAAAAATAGGTTCTTTAAAATTGAGTATATTAAATTATTTAAATATATTTTTCTTTATTATTATCGTGCCGGAACGTGACACTCAATCCAATATATATATATATATATATATATATATATGTGTGTGTGTGTGTGTGTGTGTGTGTGTGTGTGTGTGTGTGTGTGTGTGTG
>DF361383.1:27694-38499 GCA_000787875.1 Solanum virginianum | reverse complement strand
AAGATCAGAAAGAAAGAGATAACATTCTTAATGTCCTGTAGCCTCCTGTTTATAGATGTGGTGTACAACACACTGATAAATAAGACTCTACTAGACACGGTTTGTGGACATTCTGAGGATTAACTGCTCTGATACCACTTTGGGCATCGAAACACTGATAAATAAGACTCTACTAGTGCCCGAATTGGGCGTCCAAACACTGCCTCAGATCCTATCAAACACATCCCCAAATATAACAGAAGCCGACAAGGCTATGTTTCAAATTTATATAATTTTTAGAAAAATTTTGGTAGAGTTTCCTTGAGGCTCATATCATAGCCTACTTTAGCTAAGAAATGCCAAAAAGGAAGGTTGTTTTACATACCTCAAACGCTCTCCAATAGCATCCAAACGCAAGCTAAATCCAACTTACGCTTAAGGCTGTCCAAGGTCTACAAACAAGTCATAAAATGTCAAGCATTAGCTAAAGACTTTTTTGGCGATAAATTCCAAGTTTTCCCTTAATTCTACAGAAATTTAGGAAGTATTTTCTCTAAAAATAGGCCACCTCGAGAGTTCAACTCGGCCAAATTAATCAACAACAACAACAACAACAACAACCAACCCAGCAACATCCACCACCAATCCGAAAGGCAATACAAGAATAGTAGCTCTCTTTTTCATCATTCAACAACATTCATAAATTTGATCCAACGGCTTACCTTTCGGCCAATATTGATGCTTATACATTCAAATATAGCATCATAATTATATAATGAATCTAATGATACTAAAATTAATTAATTCGGGTGAAAAGAGTAAAATGGTCCAAAAATTTTGTCACTAGAAAATAGCATTGAAATCTGAAAATTTTTACATGAAAATGTTCCCCAAGGGATAAGGAATTCAGTAGCGAAAAGCATTTTAAAAATGGAGCTAATATGAGGAAGAAATCCATGATAAAGGTTTTAAAATTATTAAAATGCAGCAGGAGCCACTTTTACCTCGAACGATGCACCAAAACCAATTTTTGAAGCTCCCAAGTTGTTCTCCTCAAAAAATTATACAACTTAGACTTTTGAATCACTCCAATTGAATAAAAATTGAGAGAGAAATTGAAGTTCAAAGTTGGAGAAAACGTGAGAAATAATCTGCATAACTCTGCAGATTTAAAGGGAATGGAATGGGTCTGCCACATGGAAGAACCTTACTATGCCACATCACACCACCTTAATTTTTTTCAGCAACCTCTCGAACTTAAATTCGATGCTCCGA
Source organism: Solanum virginianum (assembly GCA_000787875.1). NCBI lineage: Eukaryota > Viridiplantae > Streptophyta > Magnoliopsida > Solanales > Solanaceae > Solanum > Solanum virginianum. The sequence goes on along the minus strand of DF361383.1, from coordinate 37,245 downwards.
CCTCATTCAAAGTTGAAAAAATACAATCTATATATAGAATCTGATTGGAAATAACATTTCGGACCCAATGGTGTAGTCGAAATTTCCAACAGAGATCGTTTTATGCTAGTGTCATATGAAATCTTATTGAGAATGATATTCCAAACAAAATGGTGTAGCCAAAATTTCCAACGGAGATCGTTTTATGCCAATGTGGGTCCCATTTCCCAATATCAAAATCTACCAACAACAACAACATACCTAGTAAAATCCCACAAGTGCGGTCTGGGGATGGTGGAATGTACGCAGACCTTACTATTAGGACAAGTCAAAAACACACGAAAGCCCCTAGAACTGAATGAAATGTCCTCTTAGACCAAAATCGACGTTTGAATTCCATGAAAATATCAGAATTTGCAATTGAGGCCTTCTTGACCCAAAACCTGAGAAAACTCATTTAAACTAGTTTCAGACTCAAAACTCAAAATATTCTCAGAAGCTCTAAAAATTACAACTAAGTCATTTCTAGCATTAGTTTGACCATCTGAAACTATTGAAATTTTCAGAATTCCAATTCGAGCTTCCGGTAAAAGTCAAATTTTGGCTCCGGTAACAACTAAAAAGTCAAAAGTCAAACTTTGGCTCCGGTACCAACTAAAAATGCAACTTCTGACCTAAAATCTCCATTTTAACTTCAAATTAAATTCTGCAAGCTCCCCTAGACTAGATTTGACATTCCGGAGCTGATGGAATTGATAAAATCATGATCTGACAATTGAAACTCAAAATGGCTTGAAAATTCAAAATTTTCAACTTCTAATTAATTCCACTTTTGGTCTTAAATTTTTCTAATTGTTCCAATGCATGAAATACGAGTTCTAACACCTTAGCTCAAAATTTCCCACTAAGGCTACACACTCAAAATTAAGGTCAAGTGTTGTGCCACTGGGGGCCACACAATCTGTGTGACCTCACACGAGCCGTGTAATCTCTCTTAAGATGATACTTGGTCCAAATTTTATCCGAAAATGAAATCCTCAACTCCTGATGGAGTCATATAATATCTGGGTCATTACAATCATTTTACGTGAAAACACCCTCCCAAACTTAGAGTAAGGGTTCAAAGGAGAAAAAGACTAGGATTTGAAGCAAAAACTTGAGAATTCTTTCAAGCTGTTCCAAGAATAAAAACTTCTAGGTATGTAATAAGGCTAACAAAAACATGAGTTATATTTTTCCATGTGCCCCATAACCCGAATTGATGGAGTTATAAGTAAATTGAGTCTCCCATGAATCTTTCTTGAAGGTTGTCCTTAAAATGAATATCTATATAATTTTGTGTGAATTACAACTTTTATGAATAAAATACTTGAATTAGATGATTTTGTTGTTCTACATGAACCCTAGCATGAATTCTTGTTATTTTTGCATATTTTATTTAAATGAGCATGCATGAGTATAATTTAAGTCTAAAGAGTCTATGGAATCCCTAAATGCTTTCACTCTACTTTTGTTTCCTGAATGTCATGGTTAGAATGATGTATGATTGAGTCTTTATGAGTCACGAGCTAAATCTTAAGGGATGTAACCAATGAGTTGATAGTTGATGTGACGAATTGAGTTGACAAATGTCCAATGAGGCTAGATGAATGAGTTAACCAGAGGATTAAGATCTTATGAGCATACTGAGTCTTGGGAGGAGTATCGAGCATTGGATTGGGTAAGAGTAAGTCTCACTCAAACTCAATAAGTACGTAGCCGGCGTAGGAGAGGATTGAACTGTAAAATCGGATGTTTTCTATTGTCCCAAAAGAGGACGTGATACTACTAATTTTGGATCCACTGATGGGATGTCCTATATCCTGGCATGGTATTGGATGAATGTGGCAACAACATCACTTCATTGTATCATCACCGGCTCATAGGTGATGGTTGTCGGTTAGAGAAACTCCCAAATAGGTCTAGATAGTACTCTGAGTGGATTGGACATAGATGATTGATGAGTTGTCATTGCCTAAATTGCACTCTCACTTTAGATTCTCAACATGATGATTGAGTTTCTTACTCCTTAAGTTGAGCTATTTGAGTTGATGTTATTCTTCCTTTACAGTGCATTGCACGTTTATCCCCTAATCATTAATCTACATTGAAAAAATATTGATTTTGACATTTAAATTTTGTTAATAAAAAACTATGGCAATAGAATGGTGTATTTTCAATCTAGCAAGAAATATGTAAAACTGCGCAAAATAATATAATCTTTAACGATAGGAATATATTGATGAATTTCTACTTTAAAATGAATAAATGAATCTGACAATGAATCTGATACATTTAACGAATTATCAGACAATGAATCTCTAACGATACATACTCTTAACAGAATTATCAGACTTGAAAAAAATGTATATTTCAATATGACAATGAATCTGATACATTTATCATCACCGTAAGCCTTTATCCCTCAATATAGTATTTGGCCTTGGCGTCGACAACAATGTTATCATTCTTGAGAAACCTCATGTTCGGTGATTATTTTATTTTTATATAGGGAAATGTGTCTATCAAATATAATTTTTGATATTCTAAATGAAAATTTTCAACAAATTTAATTTGGATTTCCGAAAGTACTACCTCAGATTTCACTATCAAATTTATTTAGTTGGTCATCATTAATCTAGCTAATTAAGAGTAGTGGAAAAGACAATAGTATTATTAAACAATTAACACTCATTAAGATGTACTCTTACGTTTTTTGTGCTCATTTGAAGTATTTTCATATAGATTTATCCCTTTGTAAATGAATTTGGTCAGTTATTTGTATTGAGTTCATTGCAATTCCTCAATTTCATAGAGATTCTACTAAGAAAGAAAAGGTTATTTTCTCTTAAGTAAATAACACTTGCATTAATTAGTAATAGTGTTACAAACTTTTTAGTTTGTGTTGGTAGAATAGTGTTAGAAGATAAAAACATTCATTCAATTATCCTCTGCAAAGCGTAGTGCAATATTAGTGTTTCTTCAATTAAAATCTTAATAAGAAGTTATTCAATTTTTGTACCCAAAATTTTGTAGGATTAACTTTTACCGAAAGGAAAATAAAACCTTCAATGTTTTTACTTTGGCCTTTTGAATTTGATGATTATAATAAATGTGTTAAAAATAGAGTGAAAAGTCCTATTATTTGTAGTTTGAAAATTAGAATATTTATGAACTTGCTATTTTTTTTAATGTAAAATCTAATTGTCCCTTCATACATGACTTAATCTAGTGCTATATATTTCTTTTTTTTTTTTTTAAAAAAGAATAGATATTCTATCGAATTCATTCTTAAAAGTGAAATTAATTGTCTTTTCCACTACTCTTTTTTTAAAGCTGAAACAAAATCTAATGTAACAACTAACAAGTAATACTCATATTTGAGGACACAAAAAGATATGAAATTAAAGCAGGTTATTACAAAACAATAATTCAACTACATAAATAGAGATATAAACGTCTCATTACAATTCTAATCATCATTACAAATAAGTATTAAACTAATAAATCAAGCTTCAGACACACATTTTAGAAACAGTAACACAACAATTATTAACATAATTAGTGTTCAATGAATTTAATTGCAAAGTAAATGTTACATAAATACTGATAGATAATTAGATATTTTTGTTATTATATTTTAATATAATGTAGGGGCAAAATAGTAATTCAATTTTAAAGATGACATAGGAAAATAAGTAATGATATAAGGGCAAAAGGGTAATTCAATTTTAAGATTAGAGTCTTTTTATTTTTAGTTATATATGATATATGATATGATATTCTGAAGAGATTAATATAATAATAGAATAGAATAAAATTTAGATAGGAAAAAAGTCCAGGCATATGTGATTTGGTCAGATGGGGTAGTTGAATTAGGACATTTGCAAGACCAGATTCTCTGTAATCTTCATATACTTTTTGTAATAAAAAATGTGATTTTTTTTAAAAAAAATATTATTTTATGGTATGGGAAAGTAAGTTGTAATAGTCTAGAGGTTTCCTAATTGAAGTTGATGTGTAAAATTAAACAAGACATAATATTTTATGTGAAACACTTTATCATGTGTTCACTTGCTCATTTAATGAAGCAAATAGTAGTTCGATTATTGTATCAATGAAATTTGCTAAGTTTAAGGTCGATATGTATCACGTCAACAAATGAATAATTGCAAAGTAGTTTTGATACATCAAATATAGTAAATGCTAGATGTACTTAGCATTGGAAATATAAAAATCCAATCCAATCCATTAGTAATATGATCTGTTCTAGGCCTAGACTCACGTGACTTAAAATGTCATTAAGAGATATAATTTGCTTACTTCTACATTCATAATAAAATGAATTTATCAAATGCAACCATATATAACTACGGGTGTGTATCGGTCGGTTCAGTTCAGTTTTATACATTATTGGTTTTCAAAGTTTAAATATGTTAAACCAATAACAAACTAGTAAAAAGGTTTTTATCTGTTTTAAGTCTTTAATAGTTCGATTTTTAATTTACCAGATAAGAAGGATAATGAGAATTTTCATTAATAAAAGCAAATAGGTAAAGTATTGCTATTGTGTCTTATTTTATTAAATTACTAATATTTAATACTTACAAAGGGATAAAATAGTAAATTATTATAATTTTATAGGGTTATCGATTATCCGATAACCCAATAGTTAAAACCAATATCGAACTAATGACTCAATAATTTTTTTCTAAAAACTAATTAAAAATTCGATAATCTAATAATTCAATAACAATAAATCAATAATATTTTGTCACTCCCCGAGAGGGTACCCCTAGATGTGGCCCGCACTCAGAGACTATTACTAGTCTCCAAGTGAACCACTTGACCTCATTACATTCATTCACTCAACATTCATAGCAAATCAGTGGAAGACTAAAGATAATAAATGGTGGACATTCTGAGTGTCAAACGTCATATAAATAAACATGCAAGTATGAAAAAGAACTAGCTCAACATAATCTCAAATTGACAACTCAACTCAAGTCTAAGAAGCCTCTATCACTAGCAGTTGGTCCAATGACAGACTCATGGCTACTCAACTCAAAAATAAAGCTAGTCTAAAGTCTGACTCTAATGGCTAGATGAAAATAAAATGAAGATCCTTTGAAGTAAGGGAGGCTCACAAACTCAGTTGACTGCAATAGATCCTCAATGGTATGCCTGTTGACGATCTCTAGTACCTGCATCTACATCATAAAGTGATGCGGTCCAAATAAACCTCAGTAGGTAGAATGTACAAGTATCTAAAATGGCTAAATCAAACAAATATAGGAAGAATAATACAAAATAACATCAACTCAGGAGATACTCAATCAGAATGTGAAATGTCTATTTAAAGCAAGAATAAAGAGTAGACAATGACCCATCAACACTGATCCTAACTCATACAATCAAATCAACTCAGAGTACTATCAGTGTGGGAGCTATCTGAGAGTTTTTCTTATCCAACAACAATCATATAAGAGCTAGTGATTATAACACAATCCAGCTGATATTGCCACAACCGTTCCTTACTTGCTAGGTAAAGAACTAATCGGATCCACAAGGGATCTAGTCTCTCAAGTTCTCTATTGCTTTTAGGGACTTCAACTCAAGAGGTAACCTCTGATGTAATGGTTCAATCCTCACCTATGCTTGGCAACATAGTTAATAAGTGCGAGTTGAATGTACTCTTACTCTTTTCGGTGCTTGATACTCCTCCCAAGACTCAATGCTCATAAGACCATCCATCTCAATCAATCATCTCAATTAGTCTCACAGAGCCTCTTATCATCTCATTAACTCTAACTCAATTAGGCCTTCCGGCCTATTATCTCAATCATCATATCAACTCAATTCTCATTCAATAGCTCAAGGCTTAGAATAATCATTAGGAGGAAGTCAATTAGACAAAATCTCTAGAGTTCAATTATGGAAACTCATAGGACCATCAAGTTTTATAAACGTATCATCATGCTGACATCACAACCAACATTCTCAATTAAAGGCTCTAGACTCAATCCATAGGTTGATTCATGTATTCTTTTACAAAGTAACATATAGGGTTTATGAAAACAACTCATGTAAAATATTTATTAAGTAACTCAAGTTTATGATGATCATCAACATGTTAAAATATATATAATGTATAAATCTTTCAAGAAAACATTCAAGAAACATGCATGGAGACTCATTATACTCACAATCTTTCTATTACCATCAATGGGATACATGGAAGGATAATTCCATATTTTAGTTTTGCCTTACATACCTGGTATGGAGTTTTTGATAGTCAACCTCGTAAGAATCCTCCTCAATTCCCTCTAATGCTTGCTTCTCGTCTCTTCTCTTTAGCCCGAGTCTTTGTTAGAAACTTAGAAAGACTTAGAAATGGGGATTAAAATCATTTTTACGTTCAAAAAGACCTATATTGATCGTGTTTTTAGTTTAGGAGGGATTGGAAAAAGTCTAGAGTGCCCCTCACAAAAAACTGAAAAAACCTTCAGTTCGGGATACCTAGTCCGCGTTGCGAACTGGGGTGAATTTTGCGATTTTTTGCCAAAAATTTTTTGATTGAGTTTTCTAATCCCATAGAAAATATTAGGATCATATCTAAGTACAAGTCTGCTGCAGGTTCGCATCGCAGCTGTTGTACACTTATTCTGGAATGCATTTTAGCATCAAAAAATTATCTTTTGATCCGATTTCTCTAAAAATCAACCAAGATCATCTTCCCACATAATTTTTCATGCTGGTTGCATTTACAATCTTGGATTTTTCATTGGAGTTTGGGAAGACATGTTATGTGCACATCTCTCATCTAGGGGTATTTTGGTAATTTCAACAGGTGTTACATCATTTCCCCCTTGGAATCATTCATCCTCGAATGATGAGTAAAGATGGACATCAAGGCATGAATAACAATTAAGGCTTCTCTTAATACTCATGTAACAAATCAAACTCACAACCTATCAACCATCTAGACAATCACTATTTAGACTTAAGAATAGACACATCAACTCAAGGATAGACAAATCAATTTAAATCAAGAGTAAGGATATTACCTTTAACATTCTCATCGTCAAAGGATATTACCTTCAACATTCTCATCGTTAACTACAAATAGATGCGGGTACTTAGCTCTCATATCTTCCTTAGCTTCCCACGTGGCTTCCTCAATGAATTGATTTCTCCACAGGACTTTAACTGAGGTAATCTCTTTGATTCTTAACTTGCGAACCTAACGATAAAGGAGTTGGACTAAAATCTCTTTATTAGACAGACCATCCTTTACTCCAATGCTCTCGACAGGGATTACCAATGAAGGATCTCCCAAGCATTTCTTAAACATCGAGACATGAAATACTTGATGAATTGCATCTAGTTTTGAAGGTAACTCTAACTCATAAGCAACCTTTCCATTTCTCTTCATAATCTGATAGGGACCAACATAGCGAGGACTTAGCTTCCCCTTCTTCCCAAATCTCATGACACCCTTCATGGGTGACACTTTTAAGTATACCCAATCACTCATCTCAATCTCTAAGTCTTTTCTCCTCACGTCAGTGTAAGATTTCTGGTGGCTTTGTACAGTCTTCAACCTTTCTTTAATAACCTTTATCTTATCCATCAACTGACAGATAAGATCATATCCAATCAACTCAATTTTTTCTACCTCAAACCACCCAATTGGTGATCTATATCTTCTCCCATACAAAGCCTCATTGGGAGCGATTTGGATGCTTGTATGATAACTATTGTTCTATGTAAATTCGATCAACGGTGAGTGGTCATCCCAATTTTCTTTGAATTCAAGGATACAAGCTCTCAACATGTCCTCTAGCGTCTAAATTATACATTCTTCTTGGCCGTTCATTTGAGGATAAAAGGTAGCACTCAGATTCACTTTATTACCCAATCTTTTCTGAAAAGATCTCCAAAACTGGGAGGTGAATTGAGCTCCTTCGTTGGAGATAATAGACAAGGGAACTCCATGCAACCTCATAATCTCATGGATGTACAAATTGGTATACTCCTCTACAGTGTTAGTCATCTTAACTGCTAAAAAGTGTGTTGATTTGGTCATCCTATCCACAATCACCCATATCGAATCATGTTACTTTTGGGACCTCAGTAGACCAGTAATGAAGTTCATGTTGTTCATCTCCTATTTCCATTTAGGAATCTGAAAGTTCTAAGCCGATCCACATGGCCTTTCATGCTCAACTTTAACTTGTTGACAGTTCGAATACTTGTAAACAAACTCAATAATATCACTTTTCATTCTCCTCCACCAATATACTTCCCTAAAGTCATGGTACATCTTGGTAGAGCCGGGATTAATGAAATATTGAGAATTATGGGCTTCAACCATAATTTTATCTTGAATACCATCAATATATGGAATGGACAATCTACTCTGGTATCTCAACACCCCATCTCTCCCTTTGGAGAAGACCATCACCTTTTGTTTGTGGACAAATTCTTTCAGTTGAAGTAGGATAGAATCTTGGTCTTGCTTTTCTTTCACCTCTGCCACTAAAGATGAAGAAGACCCATTCTGAACATTAACTCCTCTCTGATTATTCTCTTCGAACTGAACTCCCTATTAGGATAATCTATGCTCTTCTTTAGTCTACTCCTTCTTTCCTTCCTCAACATGGATTGTACTACTCATTGAAAACCTGATGTGCTTCAAAAATACAACACTTTTAATGCCTAAAACTTAGAATTTTGTGAGTTCTCAATGCAATGTTAGTCGGTTTTATATATTTTTGTGTTTATATTTGCAAGATTATAGGTTGGCCTTGATTTTCAGAAAAAAAGTGCATGCTGATTTTTGCTATTATATGAGACTCTTTACGGGTCGTACATCATTCTACTGGTTATAGGATGATTTTGTGAACAATTCCAATGAGGGGCTGTTTTCTGAACTTAATTCTACGAACATGCAGATAAGCTGTATAAGGTTTTATGAGTCGTAGAAGATGGTTCGTGCCTTGAGGTTTAGAGATTGGGACTTTCTGAAGTTTCAGCAGATGAAACCCCCTTTACAGGTTGTAAACCACTTTACTAGTCATAGAGTTGAAGTCCAAATTTCCAGCAGCTAAGTACAAGACCCCAAATACGGGCAGTGGAATGCAATACGGTCCGTAAACCCTTTTCGTATGGTGTACCAACTAGTTCTCCTATTTTTTTAGGGCTTGTATTTGCCTTATTATATATATGTTTTTTTATAAGTTGTCGCCAAGTACTAAGAGAGCTCGGTAATTGGAGAGAGATAACTGTGAGATTACATTGAAGAGTCTTTGAGAAATTTCATCTTTAAGCTTGTGATTCTTATGGAAGTTTGATTTGTTTGTTCTTAGTTCTATTGTGTAAGTGTTCAATTATGCTTTATCAATCTATAATTCTTGTATCTATACAAAGCATGAGTAGCTAAATCCACAACTAGAGTTATGGGAACCATGAAGAACTAACAAAGTAAAATCAGATAATTCATAATTATTGGAAGGTGTAACATAGCGAGG
>DF361383.1:17595-27686 GCA_000787875.1 Solanum virginianum | reverse complement strand
TCTTAGAGTTATGGGAACCATGAAGAACTAACAAAGTAAAATCAGATAATTCATAATTATTGGAAGGTGTGTATGTATTTATTAATTAACTCTCTTCATTTTAAATGTTTTCTAGTGGTAGCCAACATTAGAACCCACCTGGTCTTACTGACTAGACCAAGGTAGTAATGAATAGGAAAAGAGGTTAATTAACAGGATTCAATTGATGTGTTCTTATCTAATCAACCAAACTGGGCCAAGAGGAGGTTGTACTGGGACTAATAGGTAAGCATTGCTAATGCACACTATGGAGATGAGACAAGTCACATAGTGAAATTTACTTCTCATATTTGACCAAAGGGCTTGGTGAACATAACTTACCGTCCTGCATGCTATACACTAGTATAAAATTAGGTTATCCGGTGATACTAAGTTAGGGAATCATGGGGGAACACAATACCCTAGTTTCTCTCCATATTAATTTCTCTCTTGTGTTTGTTAGTTTAGTTTTATTTTCCATATATTATTGCAAAAAAACCCCTTTGGGGAAGTACGGTTGTTAACCATTTGAAGTGTGATCATTGAACTCTCTTGAGCCTACATATTCTCTATGGGTTCGACTCTAACCTTGGTTAGGTTCTATTTCAGGTGTAACTTTGGCGACATCAAGATTTTGGCATCGTTGATGGGCAATACAGCTAGACTTGTTTCTTTTATTTTTTTTTGTTTTTTCTTGTTCTCTTTCAGGGTGTAAGGTGTAGTGTATGTGCAACACCCAAAGTCAAGGCAATCCCTTAACTCTATTTGACCTAGAGATCCATAGAACATTGAGGAGAATAGCCTAAGACAATACAACCAATGCAGCTCTAAACAGGAACAACAATGAGGATGCTGAGAACCAGCCTTCTCTGGAGGATATTGCTTCCCAGCCTCAGGATTTCAATGCCAATGCTTACTAGTGACTAGAGCTATTGTGTTATCACCACTACCAATAGACACAAAGTTCACAGTCTAGAGTGGGTTACTTTAAGATATTGCAAAACTTTGGGCTATTTGCGGGCTTACCATCAGAGGATCCTCATAGCCATCTACACAATGTGGAATTTATTTATAAAAGTGTGAGAGGGACACAAAATCTGTCTATGGATATTGTGGGACTTCGTATCTTCCCATTGTTTCTTATAGGCCATGCAATATTATGGCTATCTGAGCTCCCACAAAGTTCAGTCACTAGTCTGGTAGATTTTTAGAAGGCCTTCTTGGAGAGGCACTTCCCTAGATCAAAGAAGCTCAAGTTGAAGGACCAGATCAAGAACTTTGAGCAACTTCCCTGTGGTTTGATCAGTACCACGTGGGAGCAGTTTAGTAGATACTTGAGGAGTGTTCTGGCCATAAAATTATGGACAATGTCCTGATGAAGAGTTTCTATCAAGCTCTAGATGCAAATAATCAAGCATGTGTTTATAGCCTTTTGGGAGGCTTGTTCGTAGACCAACCATTTGTAGAAATTATTGAGTAGCTGGACATGGTGGCTAAATTAAACCACGTGTGCACAGCAAGGAATAAACTTCCAATCAATTGTGTTGGTACTTCTGGTATAAGCTGAACCCCCCTTTACAGGTTGTAAACCACTTTACTAGTCATAGAGTTGAAGTCCAAATGTTGGTACTTCTGGTATAAGCTCTGACCATGCAAAAATAAATACGAAGCTCATCAGGATGCTTGCTCAAAACAACGCCAATCTGGAGATGCTAACGAAGCAGACACAAGAGCTAGCTAATGCAACAGACATTCAGGAAAGCCACCACACCAAGCATGAGGTTGCAAGGACAGTAGTAGGAGTAGCTATCATGTGCATAATCATAACATGAGGACTAAGAATCCTAGAGTTAAGGAGATTTTTAGTTAGTTGTAAAGAAGGGCCACAGAACATGAGGCCTCAAGGGAGATCAAGTCTAACGTTACCAGTATAAATCAAAAAGTTAACATCCCTCTATTGCAATTAAGTTGCTCAATCATCAATTCTATCATATGTTAGCCCAATTAAATTAGATTTAGAGAGACATAATGGCCGATGCTATAGCTCAAGAGCTAAAGGACACTGATGGGTACAAGATGAAGACAAATGGTGGTAAGAGGAGCATCCTCAAATAGGCTACAGATATTAACAAGGGAGCACAAAAGCTTGAGGAAGTCTGAGTACTCAAACCATTTATGTCATACCGCAACAATAAATCAGGTGCTACTTGGGATGCAACCCAAGTGGACAGGCGCTTAGGTACCCAGGTATATTTTTTGACCCCTTATGTTTTATTTTTCTTTGATTTTGTGAATAGGGGAAAATGCACATCATTTTTGATGGGTGTGAGTAGTTATGGGCCTCAGTGAAGTCTGAGTAGCTTGGGTCCATAAGTACCCCAATTTTTTATCCTGAATTTTTCTTACCTATGTTTTTTTTCCCTATGGATATTTATTTTCTGTTGAACTGGCATGTTTAGGATGTTTAGATAGTATTTGTAGCATATAGTACTAATATTTGTGGCATATAAGATGTTTTTGTGTTTTGTTTGAAAAATGATACCCAAAAAATTTTGTTGCAACCATGCATGTTTAGGTGTGTGACAATATTTTTTTAAAAAGTGAGGATAAATCGAGATAAATAGCATGATCTGAGAGTCTTTTATTGATAATGTATGCAGTGCCATGTGAGTGTGAGCTTAATTTGCTAATTTCATGTGTTTTATTCTAATTCAGAACTTGCCCTATTACTCTAACTTAGATTGTAGATTAATTGGATTAGAAAATAATCTCAGGTCGTATTTCTTAATAGTCCGCTTAGCCTAAATGACCAACCAATACTATGATATATCCCTAGTTCCTAATGTTTGAGCTTGACAGGTACCTATTCTTTCAAAACACCTGATTAACCTAGCCTTGTTAGTTGTAAAATCCTGAGATTGGCCCTAGTCCTTCCTTGAACATTGTACACCTTGACTAAGGCAAAAATCCTAAGTTGAGGGTGGCTACCAAAAGTGGCCCTGGTTCTAAGGACACATATTGTGCACCTGAATACATGCCAAAAGCCTAAGTTGAGAATGTATGCTATAAGAGTGAAATAAAAAATAAGGGGAAAAGTTAGTGATACAGAGAAAAAGAAAAAATCATGGACTGGGTGCAAGAAAAATGAGTGATGCCTTAGTTTTGAGCTAAAAAGAAAAAATGAAGTTAAAAACAAGGAAAAAAGTTAAAAATGAAAACAAAGCACCCAAAAAAGTTTGAAATAGGAAAAAGGGAGAATACGGTGAAAATAATAGAGTTGGTACGACAAAAAGGTAGAAAAATGCAGTGTCAAGGAGGGCCTTTAGTCACAATACTCCTAAAGTACCATACCAAAGTCCCCTAAGCCTACGTTATAAGCCTAGAAAGTTCTAAAGTGATCCTAGTCCAGTTAGTTGAAGGACTTAATTATGAGTATAGGGGCAAGCCTATAGTATTAGGCATGATGCACAAATATCTTTGTAAGAGTGAGTAATTTTGCATAGTCCCAAGTTTATACATGAAAACATCATTAAGTGTCAAATATGGGACTTCTTTCTGTGAAAGCACTTGCATTACATTGTTAGCACTAGACTTATGCAATGATTATGGATTGTTAATGGTACCTCACTTGTCATAATTGTGTTGTCATATGCACTGGTCTGTATTGGTTTGCTAGATAGCTATATGATCCTGTTTTGAAAAGTTGGTACAGTTGTCTGAGTTTGAGATTTATGTGATGTATGCCATTGGGTTGAGGTATGTGTGTTACAGTATTATCTATATAGATTGAGTCCATCTCTTGAGAACAAGCACCAATTTTAGATTGAGGGTGTTAATGTACTGCCAAAATATAACACTTTTAATGCACAAAACTTGGAATTTTGAGTGTTCCCAATGTGATGTTAGTTGGTTTTATGTGTTTTTGTGTTTATATTTGTAGGATTAAAGGTTGGCCTTGATTTTTGGAAAAAATGTAGAAGTTGCTAATTTTTTGCTGTTATACGAGACCTCTTATGGGGCATAGATCATTCTATGGGTCGTAGGGTGGTTTCGTGGACAATTCTAGTGAGAGGCTATTTCTGAAGTTAACTCTATGAACATGCAGACGAGCCATACAAGGTTTTATGAGATGTAGAAGATAGTTTATGCCCTAAGGATCAGAGATTGGGACTTTCTGAAGTTTTATCAGACGAAACCCCCTTTACAGGTTGTAAACCACTTTATGAGTCGTAGAGGGGTGTCATAGAGTTGATGTCAAAATTTTTAGCAGCTAAGTATGAGACCTCGATTACGGGCCGTGGAATGTAGTATGGCCCGTAAACCCCTTTCGTATGGCTTACCAATCAGTTCTTCTACTTTGTTTATGACATGTATTTTACTTATTATAAATAGATTTTTTACTCAGAGAACTCAGTAATTAGAGAGACAAAATTGCGAGATTACATTGGAGAGTCTTTGAGAACACTTGTGTTTGAATTTCACCTTTAAACTTGTGATTCTTATTGAAGTTGGGTTTGCTTGTTCTTAGTTCTATTGTGTAAGTGTTTAATTATGTTTTCTCAATCCATAATTCTTGCATCTACATAAAGCATGAGTAGTTAAATCCACAACTATAGTTGTGGGAACAACGAAGAACTAACAAAGTAAAACTGGATAATTCATAATTCTAGGAAGGTGTGTATGCATGTATTAATTAACTCTCTTCGTTTTGAATATTTTCTAGTGGTGGCCAACATTAGAATTGGCATAGTGTTACTAACTGGGCCAAGGTAGTAATGAATAGAAAAAAAAGATTAACTAATAGGATTCGATTGATGTGTTCTCATCTAATCAACCAAACTAGGCTAAGAGGAGGTTGTACTAAGACTAATAGGTAAGAGTTAGTAATGCACACTATAGAGATGGGCCAAGTCATATAGTGAAATTCACCTACACCTTTGACCAAGGGCTTAGTGAACATAACTTACTATCCTGCATGTTATACAGTAGAAAATAATTAGGTTATCAGGTGATACTGAGTTAGGGAATCATAGGGAACACAATACCCTAGTTTCTCTCCATATTGATTTCTCTCTTGTGTTTGTTAGTTTAATTTTATTTCTTGACAGCTACCGCTTTATTCTCTAAAAGGAGGTGTAACTTGGGCGATATCACAACCTGCTAAGAGTGTCAACAACAATGTTTGGTTTACATAGGTGGTAAATAATGCTCATGTCATAATCCTTGAGCAACCCCAACCATCTCCTATGGCACAGGTTGAACTCTTTCTGACTGAAGACATACTGTAGGCTCTTGTGGCCAATGAACATATCAACATGCACTCCATATTAGTAGTGGTGCCAAATCTTAAGTGCAAACACCACCGCTGCCAACTCAAGGTCATGGGTTGGATAGTTCCTCCTATGAAGCTTAAGTTTTCTAGAAGCATAGGCTATCACTTTTCCTCTCTGCATCAATGCACAACCCAATCTAACTCTTGATGCATCACAATATATCACAAAGTCTTCTGTCCCATCAGGCAAAGGTTAAAACTGGTGCAGTAGTCAATCGAGTTTTCAACTCTTGGAAACTCTTCTCACATTCATCGGACCACTGAAACTTGACCTTCTTATAAGTCAACTTAGTAAATGGTGAAGATAGGGAATAAAATCCATCAAGAAATCTGTAGTAGCAGCTACCCAACCCCAAGAAACTTCTTATGTCAGTCGAAGAGGTCAGTCTGGGCCAGTTCTTAATTGTTTCAATCTTTTGGGCATCTACTCGAATACTATCACCCAAAATAATATGGCCTAGGAAAGCCACTGACTTGAGACAAAGTTCGCATTTTGAGAACTTCGCATACAACTCATGGTCTTTGAGAGTTTGGAGGACAACTCTAAGATGATTGGCATGCTCCTCCTCATCTCTAAATACACCAAAATGTCATCGATGAACACGATCACAAACATATGAAGGTACTATATGAACACTCTATTCATCAAGTCCATGAAGGCTGCAGGCGCATTAGTCAACCCAAAGGACATGACCAAGAACGCAAAATGGCTGTATCTAGTCCTAAAGGTTATCTTTGGGATATCACATTCCCTTACTTTCAACTAATGGTAACGTGATCTGAGGTCTATCTTTAAGAAAAAAGAGGAACCCTGGAAGTTGGTCAAACAGATCATCTATCCTGGGGAGAAGATATTTATTTTTTATCCTGACCATGTTCAGTTGCCTATAATAAATGAACATTCTGCGAGACCCATCTTTCTTTCGCACGAATAGGAAAGGAGCACCCCAAGGAGAAACACTTGGCCTAATAAAGCCCTTATCTAACAAATCTCTCAATTTCTCTTTCAACTCTTCCATCTCAGCGGGGGCCATTCTATAAGGTGGAATTGAGAAAGGCTCGATGTTGGGAAGAACATCTATCCCAAAGTCAATCTCCCTATCAGGAAGAATTCCAGGAAATCCTCTGGAAACTCATTCACAATCGGGATTGACTCTAGAGCGAAAGGCTCAACATCATCAGACTTAACTCGTAGAAGGTGATAGATACAACCTTTTGAGATTAGTTTTCTGGCCATAAGGTAGGAGATAAACTGTTCCTTAGGTACAACAGAATCACCCTTCTACTATAGAATCGGTTCATTCGGAATTAGAACTTAATGGTTCAAGCCCTACAATCAATGGAGGCATAATAGGAATGAAGCCAATCCAAGGATTATATCAAAATCAATCATCTCTAACTCAATCAAACTAACAAGAGTATCCTTATGATAGATGGATACTACATAATCTCTATAGACTCTCTCAACTAGAATAGACTCACCTACTAGAGTAGAAGCATCAAAGGGTTCAAAAAGGCTCTCAGGAGTTCTATCAAATCTACTAGCCATATAAGGAGACACAAATGACAATGTGGCACCAGGATCCATCAAAACATAGCAATTAAGAGTAAAGACTCGAATCATACCCATCACAACATCTGGAGAGTTCTCTTGATCTTGGCCACTACCTATGGTATACAGATGGTTTGTAGCGTTGCTTGCACCTGACGTAGTACCTTTTTGATTTCCACTCGTATCATAACATCAGGGGAGTTCTCCTAATCTTGGTGACTACCCATGGCATACAAATAATTTGTATCTCCACTTGTGTCTGTCATATCACCTTTCTGAGTTCCTCTAGCTGGTAGGGTGGGTGTATAAGATTGAGCTGGATTAGCCCACTTTAGAAAATCTCTTTGGAAGTGACAAACTTGACCATACTTGAAACATGGATCACTCCCCTTGCGGTATCTCCCTAAGTGTAATCTACCATATTTACCACATGATGGCTTACCCTTTGAACTTTTAGCCACACTAGCCTTTGACTAAGATTCCTGGGCTCTAAAATTTTGAGACCTCTGATCATTCCTATTTCTGAGCGCAGGTGCACTAGCAGATGATGGTGCTGGCCCTGACTAAAACATGTTATGATTCTCATTCCCACTCTTCCCAACCTCATGGCTGGATGTCTTGGCCTGCTTATTTCTGAACTCTTCCCTATCGTGTTATCTTTCCTTATCAGCTTGTTGTACATAATTAATCAACCTTCTAATATCCATACTGCTCACAAGCATAACTACCCTTCCATCCTTCTTTGGTCCTTTGTTCAGGCCATCAACATACAACCCCATTCTCCCCCTTATATCAGCAACCATGTCAGGAGCATAATGAGATAGCTGGGTGAAGTTAAGCCCATACTCTTGTATAGTCATAGAGCTCTATATCAGATTTAAGAGCTCTCTTACCTTGGCCTCCCCTTGTTCTCTTGGAAAGAAACGCCCCAAGAAGGCTTCCTCAGACACTGTCCAAGTGAGCAATGGGGCATCCTCTCCTCTACCCTTCTCCACTGATCAAACCATAGCCTATCAACACCTTTGAGTTAGTAGGCAGCCATGTCAGCTTTATCAGTATCAACCATATACATCACCTGAAACACCTTCTGAAGCCCATCAACATAGTTCTCAGGATCCTTATTAGGTGTCGACTTTATAAACTAAGGCGAGTTCATCCTCAAGAATTCATAGTCTCCAAATGTGTCCTCTGCATCCTGTCTACCTGCTCCTTATCTTGTAGAAGGTGCTGTGATAGCTTGGGCTAGAGTGTGGATAGCCTGGCGAAGCTCAACATTAGAAATTTCAGCTTTTGGGGGCTGTTCAGCAGGGATAGCTCGACCAATGGGTTCATCATGTCCTTGGGGATCATGTGGATGAACATTATGTCTGGAAGGATGCCTTTTTCATCTAACAACTCTTCTTGGAGGCATGATCACAACTCTATAAATATGTAGCGAATGAATTAGAAAAGAGCTTCATATAGTTTTAACTCTATTGAACTAATTAGATCATGAAAGAAGTGTAACCATTCCTAATGTCCTATAGCCTCCTTCCCATAAAGTATGGTGCACAACAAACCCACAAACAAGACTCTACTAGACATGGCTTCATAGACTCCTTAGGACACTTGAACTCTATGCTCTGATACCAAGTTTGTCATGCCCTAGGAGGGTACCCCTAGATGTGGCTG
This sequence comes from Solanum virginianum, assembly GCA_000787875.1. Classification (NCBI taxonomy): domain Eukaryota; kingdom Viridiplantae; phylum Streptophyta; class Magnoliopsida; order Solanales; family Solanaceae; genus Solanum; species Solanum virginianum. The sequence goes on along the minus strand of DF361383.1, from coordinate 19,113 downwards.
GCACTCAGAGACTATTTCTAGTCCCCAAGTGAAGCACTTGGCCTCATCACATTCATTCACACAACATTCATAGTAAATCAGTGGAAGACTAAAGATAATAAATGATGGACATTTTTAGTCTCGAACATTATATTAATAAATAGGCTAGCATAAAAGGAACTAGCTCAACATAATCTCTAATCGACAACTTAACTCTAGTCTTTGAAGTCTCTATCACTATCAATTGGTGCCAATGAAAAACTCATAGCTACCTCAACTCAAAAGTAATGGTTGACTAAATTCTGACTCTAATTGCTAGATGTAACTAAAATAAGGATCCTCTAAAGTAAGGGAGGCTCACCAAATCAACTGACTGTAATAGATCCTTAGCGGTGCGCCTTTTGATGATCTCTAGTACCTAACTTTATATATTCAAATGATGCAGTCCAAATAGATGTCAATAAGTGGAATGTACTGAAACAACCCCAAAAAGTGCCTAAAAATGTGCCTCGGAATGCCCAAAACTTTAATTTCCTTATATCTAAAAATTCATTCGTTATTTCAAAAAACCGACTTCATATTTATGATCAGGGGATCCAACTTAGGTGAAAAAGGGTCTAGGCTTGACTTAAGAGCAAAAGACTAGCAATTATAAATTTTTTAGTGATGATTTTCAGTGAGCAGTTTGTGATGCCTCCGTGATGCACCATGGGTGCACCTTAGTTAAAATTCCACTCTGCATCTCCTCCGTGATACGGAGAAGTGTTTCTCACCTGGCAATTTTTCAAGTGCGGTCCAAAATATTCTAAGTGTTGGGCCCAAATTTCCTAAACGTGTTTTTATCTATACTTAGTCAAATTTCACCCTTATATCATTCCAAACATTTCCCAATACTCCTCAAAACACTTATCTATATTTTCACTCCAAATTCCAAGACTCAAAACCCTTATCCGAATTTAAGAATTCTCTTCAAGCTTCAAGTCTCCATTGTCAACCTTCACTAAGAACTTCTCCGAAGCTAAGGTATGTGGTGTTGAACCATTGGATTCTTCCACCCATGGTGCCTAAACCCTCTCTGTTACTTACTATTGTATTATTTAAAGTTGATTTTACATGTGGCTCTTGTATATTGAGAAATATACTGCACAGTGATTTTAGTTCATAAAAGTATGACAGTTTTAGCATGTTTAGAGCTCTAAATCTTGGATCTAATGTTGGATTTGATGAGGGTTTTTCATGTGAATGTCTTAGGGATGTTGCAAGGTGTTGATTAATGGTTTTACTATAGATTTTCTTGTAAGATTTTATCCCTAAATTGCATGATCTTTTACCCCCATTACACACCCCCAAGGTGTTTGATAAAATGTCTGATTAGGGTTTCTTGAGGAAATAAAGGTACACAGCATGAGATATGATATGAATGATGTTATCATGATGGAAAAAGCTTATGTAAATGATATGGTGGATTTCATAATGATGAAGTGAGCTTATACATATGATGAACTCTATATAAGGTGTTGTATTAGACCATGCCCGATC
>DF361383.1:0-10083 GCA_000787875.1 Solanum virginianum | reverse complement strand
ATGAGTTACTTAAAGTATGTTTTACTTATGCATTGCTCATACATGCCATATTGTTGTACTATGCCTATTCTCTAATGTATGCATTTTGATATAATGTCTGTCTATTGTTGCATTGCACCCCACATACTTAGTATATTCAAACGTACTGACAGATACTCTTGCCTACATGATATCACCATGTAGGAATCGGTGCCCGAGTTGATCATCCTCCTCCTTCACGTGGCTAGATTATGCTATTCCTAGCTTGTTGGTGAGTCCTTCATTACAGGAACTTTGGTTTATGTTTTTCCTCTTATCTGTGTATTGAGACACTACTTTATGTTCTACTTGACTATGAGGGTAAGCTTGGTTATTTTGTCTTGGCCCTCGCTCTATTTATGTAATTAGAGGTGTTTGTTGGACGAGTTATATATTTATGATATGAGCCATGATTCCTTATCTATTGATGTTGATGTGTTACAAAGTTTTCCCTTAGCCCCAATGCCCCATTCTATTCTATATGTCTTTTATATGCTTCCGCAACCAAGGATGTGTAATGACAAGTTAGGAGGCTTATTTGGGGTTTCTCCGGCTTCCCCATTCGCCGTATCACGTTAAGGCCCTAGACTTGGGTCGTGACACGTACGAGTATATAAAATGGCTTAATAAAATAGATATAGGTAGAATAATATTGAATAACATCAACTCAAGAGATACTCAATCAAAATGTCAAATGTCTATCTAAAGCAAGAATAAAGAGTAGATAATGACCCATCAACACCCTCAAAGTACTATTAGTGTGGGAGCTATCTAGGAGTTTCTCTTATCCGATAACAATCAGTTATGAACTAGTGATTGTACAAATATCCTTAACATGTTACCACAACCATTCCCTACTTGCCAAGTAAAGAAAGAATAGGATCCACAAGGGATCTAGTCCCTCAAGTCCTCTATTGCTTTAAGGGACTTCAACTCTAGAGGGAACCGCTGATGTAATGGTTCAATCCTCACCTACGTTTAGTGACACAGTTAATGAGTGCGAGTTGCATACTCTTACTTATTTAATTGCTCGATACTTCTCCCAAGACTCAATGCTCATAAGACCATCCATCTTAATCAATCATCTCAATTAGTATCATCGTGACTCTCATCATCTCATTAACTCTAACACGATTGGGCCTTCTGGCCTATCAACTCAATCATCTCATAAACTTAATTCTCACTCAATAGTTCAAGGCTTAGATCAATCATTAGGATAAAGTCAATTGTCACGACCCAAGCTAATGGCCTACACATGACACGACAAATGGGGAACCTTAAGGGACCTCAAACAAGTCTCTTAGCATATCATTCACATATCCTTGGTCACAGAAGCAAAAATAGCATCAACAAGGCATAATTGAATAGGGAAGCAGGACTAAGGAAAGTCTTTGATGAGCATAAAAGCATACAGAGTCAAGTGCATAACATAAATACATCATAGTATCTCACAACACCTCTAAATTGGAATGGAATGGGGGCCAAGACACTTCCCAGGCTCATGCTCATAATAATAAGCATTTAATATAAGAAGGAATATCAATATAATAAGAGTAACTTAGATATTGTCCTTGGACTTGAGGGACTCACCAATGATTTTTTCTGAAGAATCGAACTAGCCATGTGGAGGATGATCAAAAGGAGCTCTGGTCCCTACATGGTAATATCATGTAGATATAGAGTAAGCATTAGTACATTTAAATATACTAAGTATGCAGAGTGTAATGCAACAAAGATATGAGCCAATATATTCAAAATGCATAATCATAAGCAATAGATGTATAATCTCAACATAGCATGGATGATCAATGCTTGTAATAAAACATGCTTGTAAAATATGCAACTTGCATAATATATAACACATGTGTGGGAAGAGTCCTTAATCAACATAGAGCAAGTGAGCTACTAGTTGGAATATAAGGCATGTCACCCTCTTGGAAAGGTGATCAAGGCATGTCACCCCTTCGACAAGGTGACTGAGGCATGTCACCCCCTCAACAAGGTGTGGTCTACATGCCATGGTAAACCATACAATGAATAATCTGAGGCATTTCACCCCCTAATCAAGGTGTGGTATAACTAGATGGATCGACTAGTATAGCAAGGATAATAATCATAATCCTATGGTGGCACATAGTTTAGAGACTAAAGACTTTATATAAGGACCTCTTGAGTCGAGTCCCCATCTTAAGCCTCAATCGGTGCTAAGTTAAATCCCATGGAATGCTTAATATAATCATAACTTTAATAAATTATAAGAGACATGATAACATGACATGAGTAGCTCTTAAATATACTTAACCTATAGCAGTGAGCCTCACTTAAACATAAGAGTAGATCATAATCATACATGAACCCTTGCTTTAACGTGAATGTCTCACCAAAGGAAAAATCTTGAAATAGGGCTAAACTTGATACTTGCAACATCATAGATACTTTTCAAGAATTCAATACATGCTTAAAGCCCTTAATCATGACACAGTCACTTGACTTGTAAGTCATGTAATAGATCAACAATAACTTCATAATTCTAATCATGTTATTTTACCAAACACATGCTAGGTTCGTGATACTAGTTCAAAATCATGCAATTCAAGAAAGAAATAGTATGAGTAAACTCAATGCAAATCAACCCACCAAAATGGTAGTAAAACACTCATGTAGGGTACCTTGAAATCCATCACAAAAGCTCATAAAAGTTCATAGTTTCATAACTCAAAACATGCATAATATCAATAGACATAATCAATTTTTGAGGTAAGCTTGAAATAGGCATTCACGCATGATAAATCAATATTTGATAAAATCCCAACATAATTTATGCTCATAATTCATAATAAGAGATATCCATAGGTAACACAACTTGAAATCATGCAATTTTTCGTAAAAGAGGAGGTTGGGCTCCATGGGTGAAAGGACCCATGGATGAAGACCTACATACCTTAAACCTTGAATTCCTTGAAATGAACTTGAAATAGACTTACAGCTTAAAATGAGCCCTTGAGTCCCAAAATTGAGCTTGAAAAACTTAGATTTGAATAAGAGAATTGATAGAGTCCTAGAGAGGTTTTAGAGAGGGTTTTGTGAGTTATAAAGTTGAAAAATTGCTAAGTATGGGTGATTTAATGTTTAAATGGGCATGGGGCTTTGACCCCAATGCCCTTGGGCGAATTAAGAAAACCAAGCAAAATAATGCACTGGTCCGCGCCCCTGGCGCGACACAGACCACGAACTATACTAGTCCACGCCCTTGGCGCATCGCAGCCAGGGCGCGGACAGCTACTAGATTTTAAAAAATTAGTTAAAATGATTTTGTACTACGGGTCCTCTAAAATCCAAATTATACCTATTACCCACTCAAATTTGCCCTCTGATCAAGAATATGAAGTTGAATTTTCAAAAACACGCACAAGTTATGAGATATAGGAGAATTATGATTATGGGGCATTCCGAAGCACATGATTATGGGGCATTTTAATATCTCTACCTTGGGAACATTCATCCACGATGGTCAAAGATACATCCATAAGAGATGTAATAATGAAGATTTTAGCCCGACATGAATGCAAAAAATGCATTTAAACTTCATTTTCAAAAATTTCAACATGAATGTACAAAAAAACCACTATAAACTTATTACTATAAACATAAATGCATGTAAAATGACATGATGGCTAAAACTTAAGACTTGAAATCATATAGGGGACTTAAATTATTACCTTGGGCATGAGTAGAGTGGAAGAGATATGGGTATTGTTTTTTCATGTCTGCTTCGGCTTCCCATGTGGGACTTTCAACTTGTTGATTCCTCCAAAGGACCTTGACGGAAGCTACATCTTTGTTTCTCTATCTATTCACTTGTCTATCAAAAATCTCCACCGGGACCTCCTAATGCATCACATTATCTTCTACAATACCCAAAACCTCTAAGGGCACTATAGCACTTGGGTCACCCATACACTTCCTCAACATAGACACATGAAAGACCAGATGAACCATATTCATCTTCATCGGCAACTCTAACTTATATGCAACCTTACCTACTCTCCTCAAAACTCTATAATGACCCACAAACCTTGGGCTCAATTTCCCTTTCTTGCCAAATCGGACCACACCTTTCATAGGTGAGACTTTCAAGTAAACCCAATCACCAACCTTAAATTCTAGATCTTCTTGCAAAATCAAACCACACCCTTCATAGGTGAGACTTTCAAGTAAACCCGATACCCAACCTTATATCAAGATCTATTCTCCTCACACCGGAGTAGGACTTTTGTCTACTTTGGGTTATTTTCAATCTCTCAGTTGTCAACCTCACCTTCTCTAAGGCTTTTATAACCAAATCCATACCTAGCAATGCCATCTCCCCCATATCAAATAACCAAACGGAGGATCTACAATGCCTACCATATAAAGCTTCAAAGGGAGTCATGCCAATGCTTGAGTGGTAGCTATTGTAGTAAGCAAACTCAATAAGTGGAAGATGTTCATCCCAACTACTCTTAAATTCAAGCTCTAAGCATATCGTCAAGAGTTTTGATAGTACTTTTGGCTTGGGCATCTATTTAAGGATGAAAAGTAGTGCTAAGCTTAACCTTGGTACCAATACCTCTTTGGAAGGAACTCTAAAAATGAGAAGTGAATTGAGCACCACGATCCAAAATGATAGTCAAGGGTAGCCAATGCAATCTAACCAACTCATGAATATACAGCTTGGCATAATATGTGGCAACATAAGTGGTTTTGACTAGTAGAAAATGAGCCAACTTTGTGATTCTATCCACAATAACATATAGCAAAATAAGCTGACTTCGTCATTCTATCTGCAATAACCCAACCATAAAATCCATATTGATCTCTTCCCACTTCCAAGTAGGAATCTCTATGTCTTAGGATAGGCTACCTGACCTTTGATGTTTGGCTTTCACTTGTTGAAAATTGTGACATCTGGATAAGAACTTGGCAATATCTCTCTTCATACCACTCCATCAATACACCTCTCTCAAGTCTCTATACATCATTGTGGAACCAGGGTGAATAGAGTAAGATAAATTATGGGCCTCCTTCAAAATTAACTCTCTCAAGTCATCAACATTAGGCATACATAACCTACCTTGGTACCTAAATGAACCATCTCCCCCTTGGGAGAAAACCTCCACTTTACCATCTTTCACAAAGGCCTTCAACTCTAGCAAGGCGGGGTAAAGGTCTTTTTTTGACTTAACTTCCTCAATCAAAGAAGATTTAGAACTATAAACAACGACCACCCTACCACCATTCACATCTTCACCCAATCTAACCCCTAATGTAGCCAACCAGTGAACTTCTCTAGCCACCTCCTTACATCCATCATCAATATGAGCTTGGCTACCCATGGAAACTTTACTTAGAGAATCAGCCATAATGTCAGCTTTGCTGGGATGATAATGCACTCTCATATCGTAATTTTTAAGGAGTTCTAACCACTATCTTTGTCTTAACATAAGATCATTTTGGGTGAACACATATTGGAGACTCTTGTGGTCGGTAAACACATCAACATGAACCCTATACAAATAGTCATGCCAAATTTTCAAAGCAATCACCATGGCTGGCAATTCAAAATCATGGGTGGGATAATTTCGCTCATTCACCTTAAGTGGCTTAGAGGCATATGCTATCACCTTGCCATTTTGTATCAAAACACACCCTAAACCAATTCTTGAGGCATCAGAATAAACCACAAACCCTTCCAATCCTTTCCATAGAGCCAAGATAGGAGCGGAGACAAGCTTATCTTTTAAAGTTCGAAAACACTTTTCACATTCATTGGTTCACACTAACTTTGCCTTCTTTAGGGTCAACTTCATCATAGGGGAAGCAATAGAAGAGAACCTATTCACAAATCTCCGGTAGTAACCAGCCAAACCCAAGAAACCCCTAATATCCAATGGAGTCAAAGGTCTAGGTCAATTTCTTATCACCTCCGTCTTCTTAGTATCCACCTTAATGCCATCACCTGACACCACATGCCCTAGAAAAGCAACATTTTTCAACTAAAACTCACATTTTTTATATTTAGGAAACAATCTCTCATCCCTCAGTATTTGCAACACCACCCTCAAGTGATTTACATATTCTTCCTCACTCCAGGAATAAATCAATATATCATCAATAAAGACCACCACAAACATATCAAGGTAGGGTTTAAAGACCCTATTCATGAGATACATAAATATGGCTGGTGCATTAGTCAACCCAAAAGACATTACCATAAACTCCAAGTGCCCATACCTAGTCCGAAAAGCCATCTTAGGAATATCACACTCCCTTACCTTCACTTGGTGGTATCCAAACCAAAGATCAATATTATAAAGTAACTAGCCCCTTATAGTTGAACAAAAAGGTCATTAAGCCTTGGTAGAGGTTACTTGTTCTTTATAGTAACACTATTAAGTTACCGATAATCAATGCACATTCTAACAGAACTACCTTTCTTCTTCACAAACAACACTGGTGCACCACAAAGTGAATTGATAGGCCTTATGAAACCCTTCTCCAAGAAATCTCTCAATTGATCCTTTAACTCCTTAAATTTCGCCGGGGCCATATGATAAGGGGGAGTGAAAATGGGTTGTATATCAGGAAGGAGGACAATGCCAAAGTCTATTTCCCTTTTGAGAGGGACATAGAGAAGCTCATTGGAAAAGACATCAAGAAACTCATTGACCACCGAAACTGACTCATTAGGAAGGACTTTGGACTCAACATCCCTAACCGTCACATGATGATAAAGACAACCTTTAGAAATCAACTTTTGGGCTTTAAGACAAGAAATAAATCTAACCTTGACCACCACATTATGACTCTCCCACTCAAGGATGGGCTCACTTAGGAATTTGAATTTAACCTTACAGGTTCTACAATCAATGGAAGCATAATATGCATATAGCCAATCCATCCCAAGAATGATATCAAAATCCACAATATTTAATTAAGAAAACTCACAAGGCAAAACCTTATTCAATATGAACAGGGGATAATTTTTATACTCTTTTAGCAACAATAGATTCACCAACGGGGGCAGACACTTCATAAGATTCACATAATAATTTGGGACTCACATGAAGCTTTTTGGCAACAAAAGGAGTAATGAAAGAAAGAGTGACCCCCAGATCTATCAATGCATGTACATCATAATAAAAAACCTTTAACATACTGGTGAAAACATTGGGCACCTCATCCACCCCTTGTCTTCCTTGGAGAGCATAGAACCTATCTTGCCTTAGAACACCCCCTTGCTGGCCTCTCTTTGCCCTTGGACCCATATTATCACCTTGGCCTTGAGGACGACCATCTCTACCTTTGTTTTGAGCATGTGGACAATAAAATACATTGTGACCCACTTCACCACAACCATAGCAAGCACTAGAGTTAATCAAGCATAGGTCACTATGGTTTCTACCACATCTTTGATACTTAGGATTAGACAGTCCACAATTACCACCTTGGAATCTTGGGTTATCATTAGCAATTCTCTTGTTAGGAGCATTAGAAGACCCTTGGCTTTGGAACTTTTGGCCTTGTGGATACTGGCTACCCTTAGAACCTTCATAACCATCTTCAAATTGTACCCTCTTGGACTCACCACTTCTTCTCTTTCTAAACTTTCCACCCTCTAGCTGTTCAGCATATATCATGAGTCGAGACAAATCCATATCACTCACTAGCATGGTGGTACGACACTTTTAATTAACCAAGTTGGATACCTCCAACACAAATTTGTTTATTCTAGCTCTAGGGTCGGCCACCAAATATGGAGCATACTTGGAAAGCTCGTTGAACTTGAGGGCATACTCTCTCACACTCATGGAACATTACTTAAGGTTCATAAAATCCATAATCTTAGCCTCTCTTAACTCGATAGAAAAGAACTAATTGAGGAAGGCAGCTTTGAACTCCTCCCAAGGAATAGCATCACCATCTCTCATCTCCAATACTTATTAGGTGAACACAACTTGGGCCACATCTTTGAGTTGGTAGGCCGCTAGCTCCATTTTCTCCTCCGAATTGACCCCTATGATAGATAACACCTTATAAAACTCATTGATGAACTCTTGAAGATCCTCTTTCGGCTTGGACCCATGAAACTCCTGTGGATTCATTCTTATGAAGTCCTTCACCTTTGACGCCGAAGTGGGAGCAAAAGGAACTTGTGCCCCTTGGTTCATTTTACTGATCATAGCATGGGCCAACATTGTGATAGCATCTCGAAACTAATCATGGGCTACCCCTTTATCTTGAGGAGCTTTAAGAGTGGGAGGGGCCAGTTGCTCCTCGGGAGTACGGGATCTCCTTAGCCTTCCTCTTGGTATTGGCATGATCCAGAAGAAACAAGAGCATTTGTTAGGGGAAAAGCCTTATATTTATATCTAAAGCGTGATATAGACCATGAAGAAGTGAGATATTTCTAGAATGTTCATAGCCTCCCATTCATAGTTGTAGCGCACTTCACAACCATGAATAAGACTCTAATTGACATAGTATATTGGATTTCCAAGGACCATTAACAACCTAGTGCTCTGATACCAATCTTGTCATGACCTAAGCCTAGGGCCTAGACAACACGGCAAATAGAGAACCCGAAGGGACCCCAAACAAGCCTCTTAGCATATCATTCACACATCCTTTGTTGTAGAAGCAAAAATAGCATCAACAAGGCATAATTAAAAAGGGAAGCTAGACTAAGGAAAGTGGGACTAAGGGAAGCCTTTGATGATCATAAAAGCATAGAAGAGTCAAGCTCATAGCATAAATACATCATAGTATTCAACAACACCTCTAACTTAGAATGGAGCGGAGGCCGAGATACTTCTTAGGTTCACCCTCATAATAATAAGTATTCAACATAAGAAGGAATATCAACATAACAAGAGCAACTTAGATATTGTCCTCAGACTTGAGGACTCACTAATGCTTTTCTCTGAAGAACCGAACTAGCCATGGGGAGGATGATCAAAAGGAGCTCTGATCCCTACATGGTAATATCATGTAGCCATAGAGTAAGCATTAGTACATTTGAATGTTCTAAGTATGTAGGGTGCAATGAAAAATGATGTGAGCTAATATATTCAAAATGCATAATCATAAGCAACAAATATATAATCTCAATATGGTATGCATGATCAATGCTTATAATAAAACATGCTTATAAAATATGTAACTTACATAATATATAACACATGTGTGGGAAGAGCCCTTAACTGACATAGACTAAGAAAGCTAATACTTGGAATCCATGGCATGTCATGCCCTTAGTAAGGTGATCGAGGTATGTCACCCCCTCGACAAGGTGATTGAGGTATGTCACCCCTCGACAAAGTATAGTCTACTTGCTATGGTAAACCATAAAATGAATTATTCAAGGCATGTCACCCCCTCATCAAGGTGTGGTATAACTAGATGGATCCACTAGTATAAAAAGAGTATTAATCATAATCCTATGGTGGCACATAGTTTAGAGACTAAAGACTTTATATAAGGACCCTTGAGTTGAGCCTCCATCTTAAGCCTCAATTGATGCTAAGTCAAATCCCATGGAATGCTTGATATAATCATAACTTTAATAACTTGTAAAAGACATGATAACATGACATTAGTAGCTCTTAAACATACTTGACCTCCACTAGTTAGCCTAACTTGGACATGAGAGTACATCGTAATCATACATGAACCCTTGCTTTAACATGAATGGCTCACAAGAGGTAAAATCTTGAAATAGGGCTAACTTGATGCTTGCAACATCATAGATACTTTTCATCAATTCAATACATACTTGAAGCCCTTAATTATCATATAGTAACTTGACTTGTAAATCATGCAATAGATCATTAATAACTTAAGAATTCTTATCATGTCATTTTATCAAACACATAGTGGGTTCATGATACTTGATCAAAATTATGCAATTCTAGAATGATATAATAAGAGTAAACTCAGTGCAAATCAACCCACCAACATGGTAGTAAAACTCTTATGTAGGGTACCTTGAAATCCATCACAAAAGCTCATAATAGTTCATAGTTT
>DF361384.1:30427-52441 GCA_000787875.1 Solanum virginianum | reverse complement strand
GTGATAATTTTCATATGTCACTTTATTTACATAAGTTAAGATTTGGAAATGAGATAATGCTTGATAATTCCTATATTAAATTAAGACTTTTTTTTCATGTATTCTCTTGATGATATAGAAATTACTAGCTGCATTATTATTATAACATGGAACTAAAACTTTATACTTGATAAGCATTNAAGATGTCAAAGAAGGAAAGGTTGTTCGGAACAACGAAACGAGTCAAACGATGAAATCTTGAATGACTGGAGGATTGTGGGGACATTTTTAAATATATTTTTAATATTATTTAACACTAATGATTTTTCTTTTTTTTCCACCTGATCTTGTTTCTCTATTGGTAGGAGCATTTTGTCCATTCATAATTATGCACCATCCACTCATATTTTTTATTAGTTTTTTGGCTCTCTCGACGAGGCGAAATGTCTCTATAAAAGGTGACAGCTTTTGCTCTATTTCTATAAGGCAGAAAAAAAAAGCAATCTGCTTAAGTAAACAGATCAAGAAAATGAGAGGAATATATATATATAGTTACTTGTCAATTGGACTTTATCGGCTATTTTACTCTAGTAAGTTGCTCCAAACTTAAATCCACATAAACTTACACTGCAAATGCAATCCACACAATTTTTTCTTTAATTTTGAGAGTTTTAAGTAAATTGATTTTGTTTGCACGAATTGAAACATTTTAAGAGCATTGTTCAGCGTGAAATTTTCAATTGGACTTTATCGACTATATATATAGAGTTACTTTTCAATTGGACTTTTTGAGTGTTGTTAAGCATATAAAACATGTTGAACCTGAGTATTTATATTATCATGAAGAACTTATCTACTTTGTATGATGAGTCAAATTGAGAGAGTCTAAATGACCGTTTGAGTTGAGTCAAGTTTGATGTTTGCATTAAATGAATGTTGAGTTGAGTTTATTGCTTGTATTAATTGAATAAAGTGATGAGTACTTGAGAAGAGTTGAGATAACCCAATGAGGTTGAGTTTTGAGTTGAGTGACCATGTATTGAGGATTGAGCTAAATAAGGAGTTGAGTTTGTTTTAGTCTTAGGAGAAGTATTGAGCACCAAGTGGGGAGCAAGTACACTTCTACTTCAACCTACAAAACTATGTGCCAATATAGGATAATCGTACAACTCATTCTGGTGGCTCTTGTCCTGCAAGTGGACACTCATTATAGATCTATGAGGTAGTGTTGACGTGTCCTTTTCCATGGCAAGTTAAGGACGGGACGAGACAATGATGTCACATTCATTGTCCATCACCTAATTATAGGTGATAGGAGGTATGTCGGTTAAGAGAAACTCCCAAGCAATATTGATTGAGCATGAGGTTTTAAATTTAGTTTACTTATTTACTATATATATATATATATATATATATATATATATATATATATATATATGTGTGTGTGTGTGTGTGTGTGTGTGTGTGTATATATATATGTATATACATATATGTATATATATCTACATATATATGTATATATATATATAGTCTATGAGATGAGGTAAGTAATTATTCTAAAAACTTTACTTTTGATGCGTTGACTTACCAATATATTCCATGTACTGACGTCCATTTAGGTCTGCTTAGTTTCATGATGTAGATACAGGAGATAAAGGACTTTAGCCCGTGTATTGCTGAGATCCAGATTAGTATACTTTAGAGTTGGTGCGCTCTCCTTACATTCTGAAGAAACCCTTTTTATCTTCTTTCTTTTATTAAGTACTTTATTCATTTGTGGTGTCTATGTCCTATCATGACACCATCTGGATTGTTGAGTAGAGGTTTCATTGATATTGAGTAAGTGATTTGTTAAGAGTATTGTATAAACTTTTTCCTTTAAAACTATGAGTGATTTTTTATTGATAATATTATATTTATTTGAGTTATTTTCTTCTGTTTTTGAGTATGATCTGACAATGAGGATAAGTGGTTCACTCGGATGCTAGTAATAGTCTTCGAGTGCTAGCCATGCCAAGGGTACCCTGCTAGGGCATAACAAAATTAGTATCAGAGACAAATTTCAAGAGTCCTAGGGAGTCTATGAAGTAGTGTCTAGTAGAGTCTTGTTTATGTGTGTGTTATGCACCACACTTTTTCTTATGATCTGAGTTTGTACGATAGAGTTGAAAACTCTAAATTTCTTTTCTGACTCGTGCGTTACGCGATTATAGATCATGCCTCCAAGACATGCAGTAACCCAGAGAAATTCCTTAGCTAGTACTGCTGAGAACCCTACTTCAGTGGTGCCTTCTCAAATGGAAACAAGGGGTCAAGGCTGACTGCCCAGGACCACTGGTGTTCTTGTAACACCTACTGCTCCTACTTTAGAGGCTCAATTTTGAGGAGCCATAGCTATGATTACCCAGTTAGTAGCTGCTCAAAATGGGAATCTGGGTTCACCAGCCCCTAGCTCTAGCTCTTAAAAGCCCACGACTGCTTCTAGCCTAAGGGATTTTCTGAGGATGAACCCACCTATCTATAGTGGGTCAGAGGTTGAAGAGGATCCTTAGAAATTCATTGATGAGACGTGGAAGGTGTTGAAGACCATACATGCGACTGAGACTGCGGGAGCTAAGCTGGCTGCTTACCAACTCAAGGGTGTGGCTAATGTTTGGCATAATCAGTGGGAAGAGAGTCGAGTTGATGATGTGATGAGAGGGAATTGTATCAGTATGATATAAAAGAAGAGGCCTTCTTAAAATTGTTGTAGGTATAAGGAATTTTCTTGGCAACTATTGAATCACAAAGGACACATTAGAGTTGATGATAACTTTTCTTCCCTCAAGAGTTGAGAGAGGTGAAGGCTAAGGAGTTCATAAATCTGAAACAAGAGGGGATGACGGTCAAAGAGTATAGGCTGAAATGCATCCAAATGTCCAGGTATGCACTGGAGGTGGTTCCAAATATGAGGGTGAAGATGAGGAAATTTGTATCCGAATTGGGTATACAGGTGAAGAAGGAGTGTAAGGCAGCATTACTAATCCCAGATATGGATATCTTTGGGATGCTGGTTTATGCACAACAAACAGAGGAGGATAAGAAGAAGGATAGAGAGGAGCATTTAAGTAAGAAGGCCTGGTCAACAGGTCTTGAGCCCAGCCAGGACAAACAGCGCAAAAGGGATAAGTCCTACTTCCAAAAGAGGGCCTCAGGATATGCACTATCTTCAGCTAGTATACCAGCTCTGAGCCATAGGTATGATCATAAGTCCCAAGGTCAGCCAACTTTAGGGCACAGGGTTCACAAGCCAGTATGACTCATGGCTCTAAAAGGAACCCAGCTTACGGGAAATGTGGCAAGATGCATTTGGGAAAATGTAGAGATGGAGGAAATGGCTGTTATACGTGTGGCCAACATGGTCATTTTCAGAGGGAGTGTCCGACATAGGATAATATGGCCTAATCCTCTACCACAACACCACCAGCAAGGGGTAACCATAGAGGTGTTGCACCAGGACTAGGCGTAGGGACAAACCGTCTGTATACAATGGGGAACCAATAGGACCAAGAGGTTGCACTGGATGTTGTAATGGTTATGATTTGAGTCTTTACTTTTGATTGCTATGTTTTGATGGATCCTAGTGCCACATTGTCATTTGTATCTCCTTATGTGGCGAGTAGATTTGAGATTCTCCCTGAGTGCTTGTTTGAACCTTTTTCTATTTCTACTCCCGTTGGTGAGTTTATCCAATCCCAGAGAATCTACAGAGATTGTCTGGTGTCCATCTATCATAAGGATACTCTTGCTGATTTGGTTGAGCTAGGGATGGTTAATTTCGATGTAATCCTTAGTATGGATTTGCTTCACGCTTGCTATGCCTCTGTAGATGGTAGAACTTGGACTGTTAAATTCTAATTTTCAAATGAGCTTATTATTGAGTGGAAGGGAGACTTGGTTACGCGGAAGGGTAAATTTATTTCTTACCTCAAGGCCCAAAGATTGATCTCTAAGGGATGTATCGACCACCTTATGCGAGTAAAATCTGATGATGTTAAGCCCCCTTCTCTTGAGTCTGTCCCGATTGCGAGTTAGTTTCTTGATATGTTTCCCGAGTATCTTCTTGGAATCTCTCTTGATAGAGAAATTGACTTCGAGATTGATGTTCTTCTTGACACAAAGCCAATTTCCATTTCGCTATATAGGATGGCCCCTGTGGAGTTGAAAGAGTTGAAGGAACAACTGAGGGACTTGTTAGAAAAAGGATTCATAAGGCCGAGTGTCTCTCCATGAGGCGCTCTGGTCTTGTTTGTATGAAAAAAGGATGGTTCATTGAGAATTTGTATTGACTATCATCAGTTGAATAAGGTGACAATTAAGAATAAGTATCCCTTTCCAAGAATTGATGACTTATTTGACTAACTTCAAGGTGCCTCTTTTTTCTCCAAGATAGACCTAAAATCATGCTATCACCAGTTAAAAGTGAGAGTGTATGACATCTCGAAGATTGCTTTTTAAACCCAATATGCTCATTTTGAGTTTTTGATAATGTCATTTAGGTTGAAAAATGCACCTGCAGCCTTTATGGACTTAATGAATAGAGTATTCAGACAATATCTTGACATATTCCTTATTGTGTTCATCGACAACATTTTGGTGTATTCTAGAAATATGGTGGAGCATGCCAAACACCTCAGAATTGCTTTACAGATGCTTTGAGATCATAAGTTGTATGAAATGTTTTCTAAGTGTGAATTTTGCCTAAAATCTATGGCTTTCTTAGGTCATGTGGTTTTTGGAGATAGAATTCAAGTGGATACCCAAAAGATTGAGGTGGTTAAGAACTGGTCAAGACCAACCTCACTGACCGAGATAAGGAGTTTTCTGAGATTAACTAGTTACTATCGAAGGTTTATTGAAGGACTTTCTTCTTTATCTACGCCATTGACTAGACTGACTCAAAACAAGTTCAAGTTTTAATTTTCAGATAAGTGTGAGAAGAGTTTTCAGGAACTAAAGATGAGGTTGATTACCGCAGCAGTTTTAACCCTGCCTGATAGAGCGGAAGATTTTGTAGTATACTTTGATGCATCTAGAGCTAGACTGGGGTGTGTTTTGATGCAAAGGGGAAAGGTGATAGCTTATGCTTCCAGGAAACTTAAGATTCATGAGAGGAACTATCTGACCCATGACCTTGAGTTGGCAGCAATAGTGTTCGCACTTAAGATCTGGCGCTACTACTTATATGGAGTGCATGTGAATGTATTCACAGACTATAAAAGTCTGTAATATGTCTTCCGTCAAAAGGAGCTTAACCAGCGACAGAGGATATGGTTGGAATTTCTTAAGGATTACAACATGAGCATTTTTTACCACCTAGGTAAGGCTAACATTGTTGTTGATGCTCTTAGCAAATTGTCTGTGGGTAGCACTACCCATGTTAAGGAAGAAAGGAAAGAGTTAGTTAAGGAGGTGCATAGATTGGAGGGTTTAATGTCTTAAATGGGTATGCTTCATCCTTAGTGTCAGCGGTGAAAGAAAAACAAGACCAAGATCCTATTCTATTACAGTTGAAAGAGGATGTACATAAGCAGAAGGTTATAGATTTTGCCAAAGGGAGAGATAAGGTATTGAGGTATCAAGGTAGATTATGTGTTCTTGATGTCGACAATGATCGAGAGAGAATCATGGCGGAAGCACATGGCTCCAGGTATTCCATTCATCCTGGCTCCACCAAGATGTATAGCGACTTGAGAGAAGTCTCTTGGTGGAAAGGGATGAAAAGGGATATTGTGGAATGTGTTGCAAAGTGTCCAGTTGTCAACAGATCAAGGTTGAGCATCAAAGTTCGAGTAGGTTAGCTCAGAACATTAAAATTCTGGAATGGAAGTGGGAAATGAGCAATATGGACTTCATTACCAGTTTACCAAGGTCTCGAAAGAAACTTGACTCAATCTGGGTGATAGTTGACAGGATGACTAAGTCTGCCTACTTCTTAGCAGTCAAGACAATTAACACTGCAGAGGAATATGCCAAGTTATACATCTGTGAGATTGTGATATTGCATGGAGTTCCTTTGTCCATCATCTCGAACAGAGGAGTTAAGTTCATCTCTCAGTTTTGGAGATCTTTCTAGAAGGGATTGGGTACTAAGGTGAATCTAAGTACAGCCTTCCACCTCAGATAGATGGCCAAGCAGAATGTGCTATTTAGATGTTGGAGGATATGTTGAGAGCATGAATTATTGACTTTAAGGATAATTGGGATGACCATTTGCCTTTAATAGAGTTTTCTTACAATAATAGCTTCCATTCGACCATTCAGATGGCCCCGTATGAGGCACTTTATGGGAGAAGGTGTAGATCACCGATTGGATGGTTCGAGGTAGGTGAAGCTGATTTGATTGGACCAGACTTGGTTCACAAAGTTATGGAAAAGGTGAAGACTATTCATGAGAGGTTGAAATAGATAGCCCTGCATAATCAATCAATATTTCATAAAACCCCAACATGATTCATGCTTATAATTGTTAAAGAGATATCCATAGGTAGTACAACTTGAAAAGATGCAATTTTCATGAATAGGAAGATTGAGCTCCATAGGTGAAAGAACCCAATGGATAAAACCCACATACCTCAAACTTGGGTTTTCTTGAGATGAACTTGAAGGAAACTTAGAGCTTGAAGTAAATCCTTATGTTCCAAAGTTAAGCTTGAAATCCTTGAATTTGGAATAAGATATTTGGTTAAATCTTGGAGAAGCCCTTGAGTTCCAAAGTTAGGCTTGAAATCCTTGAAATTTGAATGAGATATTTGGTTAAGTCTTGGAGAGGTTTTTGAGAGGGCCTTGAGTGATATAGAGTTGAAAAATGGCTAAGTATAGGTGATTTCACGCTTAAGTGGGCATGCGCCTATGACCCCAATGCCCTTGGCCGAAATAAAAAAAAACCAAGGAAAAACTTAAACTGGTCTGCGTCTTTGGCACGACGCGGACCCATCGCACGAGCAACATTTATCTGCGCCCCAGGCGCATCACAGCCTGGGGATGAACAAACACTGTTTTGCAAAAACTAAAAAAAATTATTATTCACTATGGGTCCTCTAAAATCCGGGTTATACCCATTTTCCACTCAATTGTATCCTCTAATTGAGAATATGAAATCGGATTTTTGATATCACACATGGATTTTGAGATATATAAAAATTACAATTATGGATATTTTCGAAGCACATTTTTGGGACATTTCACTTAGATAGCAATAACACAGCATTGCCCGTAAGAGACAATGGGAAAACACAAAGTCCCATATCATCTATAGACAGAATTGGTGTTCCCATCACACTCTCACAAACAAATGCCACATTGTGCAAGTTGCTATGTGGATCCTCTTATGGTAGGCCCCATAAATAATTCATGGTTTTGCAGCATTTAAGTAACCCATTATAAACTGTGAACTTTGTATCAGTCGGTAGTGGTGGAAACACATTAGCCTCAGTCACATCTATAGACATAGGGTTCAACCTATACTGATTTCACTGGTAAGCATTGTCATTAAAATCCCGAGGCTGTGGAATATTGTCCAAAGGAGGTGGGTTTTCATTTCGATCATCATCAATAACATTCTGATTCAAGGGTGCATTACCCGTGATGTTAGCATTTTATTGGGCCATTCTTCTTGTAATTGTTGGATCTCTGGATCAAGTGGAGTTAAGAGATTGCCTTGACTCCTATTATTGGGCATACATTACTAGTATACCCTGC
Source organism: Solanum virginianum (assembly GCA_000787875.1). Taxonomy (NCBI): domain Eukaryota; kingdom Viridiplantae; phylum Streptophyta; class Magnoliopsida; order Solanales; family Solanaceae; genus Solanum; species Solanum virginianum. Next base: position 44,722 of record DF361384.1, on the reverse strand, counting down.
AAAGAAAAAAAAACAAAAAATAAAAACAAAAGTAAAATACAAGGGAACTAAGGATTAACACTAGAATTACAATTACTAGTGAATTCAATTAAGTCTAGTCATATTCCCAGGCAACGGCGCCATAATCTTTGATCACGCCAAGTTACACCTCTCTTTTAAGAATTAAGTAGTCATTGTCAAAACTAAAACATAACCAAGGTTAGGGTTGAATCCCATAGAGAATAAGGAGACTCACAACGAATTCACCAATACACAATTCAAGTAATTAAAAACTTAATTCCCCAAATGGGAGGGGGGGTTTGCAATGTTCAACAAGAAAATAAACTAAACTAACTAACACAACAGACAATCAATAATGGAGACCAACTTGGAAATTATGTTCTCCATATTTCACCAACTCAATATCCCTGGGTAACCCAATACTCTACTACAGTATAGCATACATGACGATAATTTAAATTCACCAAGCCCTTTGGTCAAAGGTGAGATGCGAATTTAACTACGTGACTTGGCCCATCTCTATAGTGTATAATACTACCATTACCCATAGTTCCAGTCAATCTCTCCTTGGTGTAGTTCGATTGATTAGACGCGAACACATCAACGAATCATGTTAATCAATCTCTTTTCCAATTTATTACCACCTGGATCGGTAAGGTAACACTATCCAAGTTCTAATGTTGGCCACCACTAGAAAACATACAAAATGAAGAGAATTGATTAATACATACAAATACCCATTCCAAAAATTATAAATTATTCGGGTTTATTTGGTTAGATCTTCATGGTTCCCACAACCCCAAGTTATGAATTTAGCTACTCATGTTATTGGTAGATGAAGCAATCATGAATTAAGAAAACATAATTAAACACTTACCAAATTGAATTGAAGAATAAGTAAATCCAAAATTAATTGAAAATCACAAGATTTGCGGATCCAATTAATTCACAAGTGTATTCTCCTCCGAAATTGAAGTCTCCAAGTACAAAACCCTAAACGTACTTTCTACTGACGTTCTCTACTGTCTTTCCCTGAAAAATGACCTAAAAAGTACTATTAATAGAAATTACAATTTAGTCCTATAAAATTGAAAAACTAATCAATGACTTTCTAGAGAGGTACTTACGACTTGTAAGGTGATGTATGAGTCATAATTGGGGTATTGTATTCAGCTTCTTGAATCTTGGACCATTGACATAAATCAAATTTATGAGTCGTAGACTAATTCACGACTTGTATTGCACTCTCGTAGACTTCATTTACATCAATCGGTCCTTCACTGGATATCTTCACAAAAGTTCTCTATACAACTCGTAGAGTGATCTACGACTCGCGTAGAGGTCTCGTGTAGCTGAACTTTAGAAATCATACTTCATTGTAATTTGTCACGGAACCCACCTCTATGACTCGTAGAATGCTCTACGATTCGTAGAGGCTCTCATAAGTCACCAGAAACTAGAAAAGTTCGTAATTTTTCTCCAAAGTCATGCCAACTTGCTTTCCTGCAAAACTACACACTAAAACATATAAAAACCATAAATGTCGTATTGAAAACACACAAAATCCTAAGTTTTAAATATAAAATGTATTGTATTTTGATAGCACATCAGGCATCTAGGTCTCAGAGCATAACATCAGAAAAATATATCTCTCTTTTTAACCAGATCTAGATCCCCCAATCGTATCATCTCTCCCAAGTCATAATAAAAACTCATTCCCAAAGTATGCAAGGAATTCAGAGTAGTAGTTATGATTAGTATACTAGTGTGTAGACCTTAGTACTCAGAATAGAATTAGGCTCAGTAGGTAACCATGCTACAATCTAGCCCACCGTAGGGAATGAAAATAAAAGTGCGGTAATAACAAGGATATCATAGGTTCCCTCCACAAATACGCCCAGCAGAATCATAGTATGCTCGTAATCCAGTCAAAGTATGTGATATAATTAATGCACAATCTACCAGTTCACATATCTCTGTAGCAACACACGATACACACTCATATATAAATAAGTCAAGTCAATACGCATGCCTGCCCTGGGTACTAGCTTATATTCGGACCTTACCCGGCCTTTTTTTATGTAAAACAACTCATAGGACAACGTTGGTATAACCTAAACTAAGGCCCAAGAGGCTAAATAATTAGAAGGATGTCACCTACCTAGAATCATATCGCAGCCCAGATGTTATCAAGGATTTTGCCCAAGGCAACTATGTGTCGGCCAACTTAAAATGTGCCCCTCTCAATAGGATGCCAGTCCTTAGGACTAACCCATATAAATAATGTCTCATCGTAGATAGCCCAGAAAGCCCATAATATACAACCTACACCTCGCTAACACGATCACACTCTCATCTCTAACATACTAGTGGCTCAATATCAATGTATCTTATTTTACAGGTCACAAGGCTTCTTTAGGGATACAACTATGAACATCCATAGAGTATAGTGTATCTCTCCAGTCACTAACCAGTGGCACAAACAAATAATAGATCACAGCAATAAACAGGATCATATAAACCACAAGGCAAAATAGAATCATGTTTAATAAGAAAATTCTACCATAAGTACTCTGAAAAGATATACATAATTGCATCCACATCATGCATATACATACCAACCAGATATAGATACTAGATTCAGCACACAGGGTAGCATATAATAATAGGTCAACCTCAACAATTAGTGTATTTTAGTAGGGTTGAACCACACATACATACAAGCAAGAGTCAAGCTCAGTATATATACCTGTCACATTTTCATAACTCCAGCCAAACCCTTTCAGGCCCTTTCGTATCATATAATGTAAAAACACAAGTAATATAACAACTACAGTAGACACAACCATCAATATAACAACTACTATCCCATAACGTTATATATACTCAACACAAAGATCACATCCAGTCATATACAACATATTACTCTATAACGCAATCCATAACAGCAAACTCCTACATATTTCAACTCAAATATGCAAACATTTCGGCTTAGTGTAAGGTTTAGAAAAAATCTCTCCTACCTAGCATCGAGCGTCTCTTGTTTTGAGTCAATCCAACCAAGTTTTCCCCTCCGAATCACTTCTCGATATTGCTCAGCTATTAAAGCATAAGTCACAAGACCATACGGCTGATTTGGTTGTAATATCTCAGGAAATGGGTGAAATTACATCAATTAAGACTAACATAAAGAAAATTGAGGCCCACACTCAAAATACCAAACTAATCTCTGTAAATTAATCCCCACATCACCCCGAGTCCATATCCAGAATTTGATGTAAAATGGACCCCAGAAGACCAAGAAAGGCCTAAAAACTAAGTTAAGAACTTTACTGAAACACATTCTTTTCAAACCTTTCTCGATCAAAATTCTCAAAAATTGGACAAAATTAGCAAGTATCTAGCATACCACAATGTTCATCCTAGAATGTAGAACAAACTAGACATAAATTTCACTCAATTCCATTTAGAAATGACCGAGATATTGCAATGTAAAGTTTTGATTCATTCCCAACATATTGACAAATAAAAAGTAGAAATTTACCTCAAAATATGTTTCAAATCTTGAATCCAACTTCACCACGATATTCCTTGGGAAAAACTGAGTCATTTAGCCTTTTGAATCACTCAAATCAGATGAAAAATGAGCTCGAAATTGTGGTACAAACTTGGAGAAAATATATGTATATATATCCATTTGAAAACAGCCATATATATAGATATAGAGGTGCTGCCACCTTATACCAGGTGGCATCATCTGGTTGTGACATGTGGTAGCATCATAAGGTGCCTAGTCACCCTTTCCTCCTTAACCTTTCAATCTCTTTTTCATAGTTCCGGGCTCGTTCGGACTCCAATTTTTGCAAATAAACTATGTAACAGTATAGATTTCGACGTTCTAAATCCAATGGTGCAATCCAAATTTCTAATAGAACTTCCTACAATAAAGTGAAGGTCCCACTTCTTTATACATTGCTTTTAACGGAAAGCCCTCGGGGAGTCAAATCACATTCAGACATCCTCTGTATCAAATAAAGAGCTGCACTAGACGAAAATCAACATTCCAGAGCCGACTGCAATATCAAAATTCTCATATGGGGCACAATTCCTGAGAACGTTAACTGGGTCATCTATTAATCGGTTCCGGTGGCCATATTTGCAATACATGTTATAATTGCACCGGATATGCTCCTAGCCTAATTCGACTATTCCAGAGTTAATGAAATCGTCAGAATTCTATTCTGCAATCCTTTGCTAGGGCTTTACTCAAAAACTCATTTTATGAGTATAACTTCTCGATTAACTCAAAAACCCATATAACTCCCGAATAAGTTGACCAATAATCACCCCAATAGTCCCGAGGTCACTATACGCATACTTAAATCAATATAATAAAAACAAAATCATATAAATGACCTAGAGGGTCATTACAGGAGCTTTGCTCTATTTAGGATCTTAGAACTGCATTCCTCACTGAGTGCCACTGTCTCATACTTTTACAAACTATTCTTGTTGGTAACAATACTTGACATACTTTGCATACTTCAAGATACCCTATAAAATATCAATCAATGGTAAGTTAATGTGTACCTATTTTAGTAGCCCAATGAACTTCTCAAAGCACTTCTCCTCTTTCTTCTTTTTAAATTTTTGAAGGAATAGAGGAGGAAGTTGTGCCCTTGGTTCAGCCTCTATATTTTGAGTGTTAAGTTCATCGGTCTTAGTCTTTTTCTCCATGCTTGGGCTGTCCCCAATCTTTTTCTTTAGGACCAACTTATTCATTGGCCTACCACTCCTGGTGCTCACCATATTAACCTTCTTGGATTGGGGTCTATGTTACCTAGTAGTCCTCCTTATTAGTGGGAATTCTATGCACTTGCCAGTTGCCCAAGTAGTTTCTCTAGATTTTGAGTGGCAAGCTAGGTTTAACAAACATCTTCTGCCAACTTGGCCTGGTTTGCCATTATCAATTTCAACATGTCTTCAATGCTCATCCCTGCAAGTTTGGTAGACTACGATTACTCAGTCCTTACTGATTATACTGATGTCTTTCGCTTTGAGGTATGTACTGAGATGACCCTTGTTGCTACGAATTACCACCCCAAGAGAAGTTTGGGTGGTTCCTCTAACTCGGGTTGTACGGATTTCCATAGCCCTGATATCCTCCAACTCTAAGTGTATTACCTACAAAGTTTACCTCTTCTGGATTGGCACCATAATAATCAGACACATGTTCATTGCTACCACACACCTCAAACCAAGAAGGCTATTATTGTTGGACTATATTTACTGGAGCCTATTGTTGTCCTAAGGCCAGGTTGTTGAATTAGGTTGTCAGCAGCTTTTACATTACTGAGACTTATGCTTTTAAGGCTGTCATGGCATCTACCTCCAACATACCTGCTTTTCCTAAATCGCAGGTCCATTTTTCCCATTATTCCACTTAGGCTTAACCTGTGAGCTCATGTTAAGCAAGGCATAAAACTCCTCATAAGTCTTCTCCAGTGCTTGGCCATCTACAGTAGAGTTAAGTAAAATCTTAGTGTTGGGTTCTAGCCTTTCAATGAAGGTATGGACCAACACATCATTGGCTCAGTGGTGATGGGGGCAATTTATTAGCGATGACTTGAACCTATCCCAAGTTTGGTACAAGTTCTCTCTGGCTTTTGTCTGAAGCTTAAGATTTTACTCATAAGTTTGTTGTCTTCCCAAATGGGAAATATCTTATTAAGAAATTCTAAGCCAGGTATTCCCAAGATGTAATATAATTAGGTGGCTCAAACTTCAACCACCCCTTTGCTTTTCTTAGGAGGGAAAAGGAAAACAAATTTAACCACACATAATTATATAATACTCCTAAGGGTGTGTAAGTGCCACTAATCTCCAAGAAATTTTGCATATGTACTTGGGGATCCTCATATGGCAACCTAATAAATTTTTCATTGGTGTGCAGAAGCTGCATCATATTTTACTTTAGCTCAAACCTCTCACTAGCAGGCGGTCTCTGGATGTTGTTGGTAATGTTCATAGCCTGTGGGATTGCCAAATGTCTAACTGATCTAGCTGCCATTGGAGAAGAAGTATGTTCAAACACCTTATCCCATTCTTCCTATTGAGCCAAGATGATTTGTGAGAATCGGTACAATAACCCTACCCCCTTTTTGCACTAATGCAAATAAAGCTCAAGTTTTGCTAGTGAATCAAACTAAATTCCTGCAACAAAACATGGCTAAGCTCAAGTTTTCAACATTAGCAAAATCAGTAAAAGAAATTTTTAAAATAACCAATTTCCAAGCTCGAAGTCCTCGGCACTGGCGCCAAAAACTTGTTGCTTCCCAAGTACACACAAGTGATTATGGTCAACTCATGTAATACAATGGCTCTTATAGAGCCAGGATATCCAACCAAAGGACACTAGTTTGGCATTAATTATTGTCAAAAGACAAAATAAATTGTGTGTGTGTAAGAGATGAAATGGTTTACTACTTTCTACTAATTTAATAAAACAAAATTAATCCAGCAGCTAAATGAATTCTTCAACTGAGACTTAAACAATTTATATGATACTTTTAGGATTGCAATCTTTTTAGACATATGTTATATTCTCAATCACTTTGGTTTTTAAAAGGCCTTCTAATTACTGATTCACAAGGTTAAATTTACAATCATGGTCTTCCAACCTCTAATTTCCTATTCTCATTAACAGCCTAACTATATCATTGAGCAAGGATAGGCATGAACCATTAAAAATGCATTAAATCTATCATCCTATTTTATTACGAAGAAAGGTATATGAGTAGATATCATGAGTCTCCCATATACAAATCATTCTAGAATCCTATAATAAACAAGCTCCTTGTGTTGTGTGTTCTATCCCCTATTCATCTTTCAAATTCAAGGTAGATAATATATTTATTTCAAGATTGGTCAGACAATGAAATAATGATCTAAAAAAATATAGCAGTAATTAACATGAAAACCCATCAATACAAAAGAGAAGGAATCTATAACATATTCGGTGATTGTAGTCCAAGAATTAGGGAAATTAATCACTCATTGTTTGTATAAAAAATTCAAATAATCTAAGAAATATTCAATGAATGAAACTAAGAGAGGAAAAGTATAACCAACAACCCAAGAAAAGTTCTTTGTTCCAGCTAAAAAATGCATACAAAAATTGTTCTAAAAATAACATAAAAAGCCTCAAAATCTCGTTTCTCAACTTTTTCCAACTGACTCTAACGCTGCGATGCGGACTGGCTTGATTCATATGTATTTTGAAATTTCCAGCTTTTTGGCAAAATTTGACTTGTCATCAACCTAGTCTAATGCAGACTGGGTTCATCACTGTGTATTATGCATTTTGTTTTGCTCGGCTCCTTTTGTACTACCATCAAGCACCTCTGTGATATGGAGGTATTCCTTTACAGTGTATTTTGGCCTTTTGTTTCTCAATTTCCCATGTTATATTCCCTCTTGTTTTACGGTCATGAACTTGGACCTCCATTCCTGTTTTAAGTCCCGCAAAACATCACCAAAAGTATTTTTTGGCCAAGGTTAGCAAAAAGTAACAAAATTACAATAAAAATAACTTAAACCCTATGAATTTCTCCTCAAACTAAGCTATCAATATGGGTAAATTTGGCTATTAGGTGTATAAATACGCTTAAGATCAGTGTCCTGCAAACTTGCTTTGCCACCTAGTCTATCCTCTGTGCATTTGATGTTTCATGTCTCATTGCTACAATTTTACATCCAGGATGAGTCTTATGTGATCTTCTTTGATTCGATAGAGTTGAGTCAAAATTTGACCTTTGATGAGGAGCCGATAGCCATTTTGGATAGGTAGGTTAGGCAGTTGAGAATCCAAGGGGATAGCTTCAGTGAGTGTTCAATGGTGGCATCTGCCTGTGGGAGAGGATACTTTGGAGGTCGAGTTTGATATGCAGATTTGTTAGCTCATCTTCTGGAGACTTTAGGTATGTCCTTTGCCTTATGCTTGAGGATGAATATAGTTTTTAGTAGTGGATAATTTAATGATTTTAAAGGCCATTTTTAGTTATTTTTTTATAAAATTACCATTTTACCCTTCTTGATAGCGACCTTTAGTCATGTTTGATTGATTTTGAAAGTTAATTTTTTGTAATCTTGTAAAAATTTGAATTTTTGCTACAGAATTGAATTTTGAAGACTTAGGTTGCCTACTTTTGATGTTTTGAGTCATCTGGAGATTTAAGTCTAGGACAAAATTTTGTTAGTTTCATCAATTCTGAACAGTGAAAATTGGTCTAGGAGAATTATCAAAATTATTAAAATTGTTATGTAGCTTTTTAGGTCCAAAGTTGAAAATTGAGTTAAAGTTTGACATGGGTTTGATTTTTTGCAAAATTATTAAAATTGTTATGTAGCATTTTAGGTCCAAAGTTGGAAATTGAGTTTTATTGCTTGGGTTATATTTCTGATGGTTCCATTGGTTCCGACAGGTGATTTTAGTACTAGAACAAGCTTCGTCATAATATTTGGATATTTTAATAATGTTTTCGTATTTCAAGTGCCCTAAGTTAGTTTAGTTGTGCCCTATTGGATTTCGGGTCAAAGAGACCTCATATTTAATTTTTGACAATTCCATTGAGTCCAAAATGTCGATTTTAGTAGGGTTAAATTTATGATTTTGATGCATGAGGTTTTGAATGAATTTTTATGGTTGATTCCAAGCTTTTGATGTGATTGTGAAAATTTCTATGTTTTTGGCGCCTCAAGCCTCCTTTTTGAGATGGCTTGGTCACTTAAGCGACCATCGCTAAACCAAGGCAGGGCTTGCAAAAGTGAAGGTTGCTTAAGCGACCAGGCTTTGCTTTGGCGACGTGCTCATGCAAATCATCTCAAACTCATCTCTTTGATTAATCTCAAATAGCTCAATTCAATTTCTCAACAACTCAACAATTTAGAATTTATCGTCCAGGCATGCAAATCAAGACTCTCACTTACATCATGCAGGATTCCGACTCATATGGTCATTAATTCTCATACCAATCATGCTCAACACATGACATATAAGGTGCTCATCTCATGCACATGCAAGAACAAGAATATGTACATACTCCTCATTCTCAAACACGCTCTAGGTACTCAACTCAGATTATAGACTCATATTCTCAATTGAATCAATATACAAAACATCATAAAATAATGAAATCAGGGTTCATGTTGTCAAGTATCAGACTACCATTACCTTAGTTTCATATAAATGGAAATGCAATGCATCAATTTATTAAAATACAATCATGAGGACTCAACATAAACACAAGAGAACTCAAAAGTTAGAATTATAGTATTTTCAATACTCACTCTTATGCATGAGTTGACTCAAGACAACAAAGTTTGTCATCCTTCCTGAGTGCTTGCTTGATTGGTGAGTCTATTCTAGCTGAGAAAATCTATAGAGATTGCATAGTGTTCATCTATCATAGAGATACTCTTTCTTATTTAATTGAGTTAGAGATGGTTGAATTTGATGTGATTCTTGGTATGGACTGGCTTTAAGCCTGTTATGCCTCTGTTGATTGTAGAACCTGAATCATCAAATTCTAGCTTCCAAAAGATCCTGTCATAGAGTGGAAGGGTAATTTTATTATGCCTAAGGGTAAATTTATTTCCTACCTCAAGTGAAAAAAGTTAATTTCAAAGGGATGTATTTACCATCTCGTGCAAGTCAAGTGTAACAACATTGAGACTCCTACCCGTGAGTCTGTCTCGATTATGAATAAGTTTCTTGAAGTATTTCTTGAGGATTTGCCTGGAGTCCCTCCTGATTGGGAGATTGACTTCAGAATTAATATTCTTCCTGGCACCCAACCTATCTCCATTCCACCATATATAATGGCCCTGCTAAGTTGAAAGAGTTGAAAGAGCAGCTGAAAGACTTGCTAGAGAAGGTCTTTATTAGATTAAGAGTCTCTCCATGGGGTGCTATGGTCCTATTCATGCTAAAGAAGGATGGTTTCCTCTGAATATATATTGACTATAGCTAGTTGAGTAAGGTGATAGTCAACAATAAGTATCCCCTCCTAAGGATAGATGACTTGTTTGACTAACTTCAGAGTGCTATTGTTTTCTCTGAGATAGACCTTAGATCAGCTATCACTAGATGAAAGTGAGAGAATGTGACATCATAAGATAGATTTTTGAACCTAATATAGTAACTTTGAATTCTTGGTAATGTCCTTTGGGTTGACAAATGCACTTACAGCCTTCATGGACCTGGTGAGCAGAGTATTCAGATAGTACCTTGACATGTTTGTGATCATGTTTATTAACGATATTTTGGGGTATTATAGAGATAAGGAGGAACATGCTAATCACCTTAGAATTGTTTTGTAGACGCTCAAGTATAATGAGTTATATGCAAAGTTTTCAAAGTGTGAGTTTTGGCTCAAATCTGTGGTATTCATAGGCCATGTGGTTTTAGGTGAAGATATACAAGTGGACACTCAAAAGATTGAGGCAGTCAAGAATTGGCCTAGGCCAACCTCTTTGACTGACATAAGAAGCTTTTTGGGTTTGGCTGGCTACTAATGCAGATTTGTTGAAGGCTTTTCTTCCATATCTATATCGTTGACTAGACTGACTCAGAAGAAGGTCAAGTTTTAATGGTCCGACAAGTGTGAGAGGAGTTTTCAAGAGTTAAAAACGAGGTTGACTAGTGCCCCAATATTGACCTTGCCCAAAGGAGCTAATAAATCTATTATTTATTGTGATGCCCCAAGAGTGGCATTGGGATGCATATTGATGTAGAAGGATAAAGTTGTTTCTTATGCTTCCAGGCAACTCAAATTGCATGTGAAGAATTATCCCATACACGAATTGGAATTGGCAGCGGTGGTGGTAGCCTTAAAGCTATGATACCACTATCTATATGGAGCATATATCGATGTATTCGCAGACCATAAGATCCTGCAAAATGTTTTCACTCAAAAAGAACTTAACTTGAGGCAGAATAAATGCCTTGAGTTACTCAAAGACTATGACATGGGCATCCTTTACCACCTGGGTGAGTTTAATATAGTTATTGATTCTCTTAATAGATTATCTGGGAAGTACATCCCATATGGAGGAAGAGAAGAGAGTTAGCTAAAGTGGTTGACATACTAGCACGATTAGGAGTTCAACTAGATGAATCTGGTGAAGGTAGAGTTCTTGTGCAAATGGGTCTGCATCATCAATAGTAGTAGAGGTGAAGGAGAAGTAAGATCAAGACCCTATCTTACTTTAATTTAAAGTAGATGTGCTTAAATAGAAGGTAATGGCTTTCACCAAAAGGGGGAGATAGAGTATTGAGATACCAAAGTAGATTATGTGTTCCAAATGTTAATGATATTCAAGAATGGATCAAGGAAGAAGCCCATAATTCAAAGTATTCTATTCATCCAGGGTCAACAAAGATGTACCATGACTTGAGAGAAGTTTATTGGTGGAGTAGAATGAAAAATGACATTACCGAGTTTGTTTCTAAGTGACTGAATTGCCAACAAGTAAAGGTTGAGCATAGGCCATGTGGAGTAGACCAGAACTTTGAGATCCCAAATTGGAAGTGGAAAATGATTAACATGGACTTTTTCACAGGCTTACCAAGGTCTCGCAACATGATTTGATTTGGGTGATAGTTGATAAGATGACAAAATTTGAGCACTTTTTGGCAGTAAAGAAGACTGAAACTATAAAGAATTATGCCAGATTTTATATAAAAGAGATAGTTAGAATGCATGGAGTCCCTTTGTCTATCATCTCAGATAGAGAAGCCCAATTCAATGCTCAGTTTTGGAGATCTTTCTAAAAGGGTTGGGTTCAAATGTGAATCTTGCCACTGCTTTTCACCCTCAAATTGATGGCCGGGTGGAGCACACAATTCAAACTCTGGAGGATATCTTGAGGGTCTGCGTCATTGACTTCAAAGGTAATTAAGATTACCATTTGCTTTTGATCGAGTTTTCCTACAAAAATAGTTTCTATTAGACTATTCAGATGGCTCCCTATGAGGCTCTTTATGGGAGGAGATATAGATCACTGGTTGGTTTGTTTGAGGTAGGAGAAGCAGAATTGATTGGACCAGACTTGGTTTACCAAGATATGGAGTAGGTAAAAATCATATGAGAGATATTAAAGACTGCACAGAGTCAATAAAATCCTACACTGATGTTAGAAGAAGAGACTTGGTGTTTGAGGTCAATGATTGGGTGTATTTGAAGGTGTTACCAATGAAAGGTGTGATATTATTTAGGAAGAAAGGAAAGTTGAGTCCAAGGTATATTGGTCCATAAAAGATTGTGAAAATAGTGGGCAATGTGGCTTATGAGTTGGAGCTACCACCAGAGTTAGCAACCATCCATCAACTCTTTCACATCTTCTTGCTTAAGAAGTTTTTGGGAGATCCTTAGTTCATTGTGACTATTGAGAGTATTGGTGTGAAGGAATGTTTGAGTTATGAAGAAATCCCTATTCAAATAATCGATCATCAGGTTTGCAAGTTGAAGATCAAGGAGATTGCATCTTTCAAGGTGTTATAGAGAAATTAGTTTGTAGAAGAAGTTACTTGGGAAGCTGAAGAGGATATGAGGGCCAAGTACCCATATTTGTTCCTACCTACTGATAATGAGAGAGTTGATGGTAATGATTCCTTCCTAATCCCTGAGTTTTTCGCTATTCTAAGTTTGACCAGAAATAGAGTCCGAGTGATGGTTGATTTGATTTGTTGACAGTTTAAGTATTTTACTTGCTTAAGTACTTGACTGATTGATTGGATAAGTGATTTGTGAGATGTTTGATTGTTAGACCTAGATAGGATTCGTGCCTCGACTACGTTCCTAGATATCTCATCATTCGAGGATAAATGATCTCAAGAAGGAGATAATGTAACACCTCAGAAATTTTGAAAGTGAAACATGTCCTCAGACCTAGTTCGACGAGAGGCACTTATGGATCGTAGATTGGATGACGGGTCATCATTTCTGATCGTGGTTGGAGATAAAAATAATGGGTCTTTGATTTTGAAAAGGATAAAAGGAATTACAAGTTGTGGTTTAGATTTTGGCCTGTGGACCAGATCGTAAGAGGTGTTCCAGAGTCAAAATTTTTGGATAAATGTAGAAAGGAATCCATGAGAGAGAACCATGACTGGTAACCCATTCCACGGACCATCTGTCAAACCGTAGAATGAGATCTAGAAACCCATAATTTTGGTCTAATTTTCATGAGAGAAAACCATGACCAGTAACTTGTTCTACAGATCGTCTGTCAATTCATAAAATAAGATCTAAAAATCTATAATTTTAGTTAGTTTTCTATGAGAGAGCACCACGACCCATAACCTATTTCACGTGCTGCAAGTAAGGTTTCGTGGTCTACTTTTGACAGTCTTCTTGAAGGGTAATTCTATCTTTTTTCACCATTTTTAATTAAAAACCATGATTTTTAGACTTGTTTTGGACCCCTTATCAGTACCCTAAGAGTAATACTATTCATTCTTCACTTAGAAATCTTGAGAGCATCGAGGAGAGGAGAAAGTTAGGGATCCAAGCAAGTGAGTGGAGATTTTCTGAGAGTTGACTGTTCTTCGAAAGTTCCAAGTATGTAAGGCTAACTAGAATATGGATTATGTTCTTCCATGAGCCCCGTAACCCGAATTGATGGAGTTGTGAATGAGCTGAGTTTTCCATATATATTTCTTGAAGGTTTTTTCTTGAAATCCTAATGTATTCCTATATAATCTTGCATGAATTATAGTTTTTATGAATTAAACACTTGAAGTAGATGATTTTTCCTTTCTACATGAACCCTAAAATGAATTCTTATTATTTTTATATATTGCACTTAAATGGGTATGCATGAGTATAATTTGAGCCTAAAAGTCTATAGAGTTCCTAAATATTGTATTTCTACTTTTGTTTACTGAATACTATGAGTTAGAATGATGCATGATAGAGAGCCTTGTGAGTCACGAGCAAATCCTAAAAGAATGTTCCTAATCAAAGAGTTAATAGTTGATGTGATGGATTATGTTGACGAATGTCCCATGAGACTTGTTGAATGAGTTAACTATAGGGTTGATGTCTTATGAGAATGTTGAGTCTTGGAAGGTGTATCGAGCACTAACTTGGGTAAGGGTAAGTCCAACTCAAACTCAATAACTACATCCCCAAACATAGGAGAGGATTGAAACAGCTAAGTCCAAATTTCCTCGTAATAGGTCTCTGAAAGAATAGAGGACTCGGTTAATTTGATCCAATCCATTACGGATCT
>DF361384.1:199-14272 GCA_000787875.1 Solanum virginianum | reverse complement strand
AGAAAAACTTGCAGAACGGGATTTGGATTTAAAACAGAGATTTTAGGCCCAAAGTTGCATTTCTAGTTCATTTTGAATCATAAGTTTGACTTTGATCAACATTTGGAGTTCGGAGGCCTAGATCAAAATTTTGTCAGTTCCAATGATTCTGGATGGTGAAACTAATGCTAGAATTAGTTTTTTGTAAATTTTAGAGCTTTTAGGAATATGTTGAGTTTCTGAGTCCGAAACTAGTTTGAATGATCCTTCTCGGGATTTGGCCCCAGGAGGTTTCAAATTCAAATTTCATTGTTCCATTGAGTCTAGAATGTCATTTCTGGTAGGGTACTATGTTTGATTTGTGTTCATGGGATTTCAAATAAACTTTGAAAGTCTAGTTTGTATTTTTATTAAAGTTGTATAGTGTTGGTGCAACTTGTTTTGGTGCACATCCCATTGTTCTCTGCGTTCGCGGGCTTGAGATCGCGTTCGTGGAGGTCTAGGTACATTGCCCTCCACATTCGTAGACCTCATTACCACATTCACAGAGTATATTATAGTGGACCTCAGCATTAGCGGACCTCACAGCCACGATCGTGGAGGGTTGAAGAAATATCAAGTTTGTGTTGAATCTAAATATGTTAACCATCCTTATAAGTTAGTTGAAAGGAATTCAAATCTCTTGGACTTAATTAACACAGATACTTATGACATGAATTCAATGTGGAGGGTTGATTCTCCTTAGTCTCTATGTTCACGGAGCACCAATTTCTCTTGAATAGTGTAGTCTCTTAAAAGATGTGTTTAAACTCATTTTCAACATTCCAAGCTTTGTTTTCAAGAGATGATTCAAGGTTTTTTAAGATAAATCTATTGCATAACTATTTTATAACCTATTTCATTGATTTCCATTGATTAAATTGTGATTTTTACTTATAATTTTGAGATTTTAATGGTGGAATTTGGGGATTTTTTGAACTTTGATTTCTAAACTTTAATTGATGATTTCTCCCTCATTTTAACTCCATTTTCGAAATGATTTTCGCCGTTGAAATCCTTGTTACTTGGGGAACATTATCATGTATTCATTTCTAGATTCAGACTACTTTTTTTAGCATGAGATTTTTTACCATTTTAACCTTTTGCTCTGAATTAATTGATTTTAGTGTCATTAGATTCGTAATGTGATTATGATGCTATATTTAAATAGATTTTGGTGATTCGGCGTACTGTAGAAAGGGGAAGGCATTTGATTTAACTTGATTCAAGACTTTATCTATGGCAAGTGGACTTCTAACCTTTTGTTAAGTATGATTGACCCTTGTATACTTCTATGTTTATGTGACTGAGTAATTTGAAGACACAAACTGGGGTTAGATTTGTACTATTGTAGGCTTTGATTGTTGAGATTCGATTTGAACATTTGTGGGTATTGGGAACTTATTTACTTGTGTCATTATTCTGGGAATTGTACACCTAATTATCATTGGTCTTAAGGTTTTGATGATATTGTTAGTATATTGTGAATACTTGTACACTTGAGAATTTTTTGATTTCTATTGTTGAAATATATGATGCATGTGGACATCTTGCATATTCTATTTCTATGAGCATGACTATTTTACCGTTATTATGTGTTTTCTTGATGATCCATTGATGATGAAAAGTCAAAGGAAAATAGTTCTTGCTAGAGAAAAAGAAAGAATGAATGAAAAGTCAAAGGAAAATGGTTCCAGCTAGATATGAAAGTAAATGCCAAAGAAAAATAGTTTCGGCGGATACATGGTTCATGTGTGGGGCCCATGGATTTCGTTTTGCGGTTATCAAATGTGTATTGTAGGTTAGGCATATATCAAGATTATTTGACATTGCATTGCATTGCATTGTTACATCTCATGACATTCATTCCATCTCATGTCATTCCAGTTTTGATTTTATTATATGGAGGGCTTATGTGACTGGATGTCTATATTGTACCTTGTGACTTGTGTATTAGTTGGATATTTCGAGATATAATGCTATATGATGAGACTACATTATATCCTTGAGATTCGTTTATATTATATATAAATATGTTTTGTTGGGACTTTTCTGAGTTCAGGCTTGTAGTTCGCTGGTATGTGGTTGGGAGATAAGGATTACTTGCGTTCTTCATTGCTTTACTTTAGTTTAGTTTCCATTTGTTGAGTACCTTGTGGTTTGGTGCTCACCCCTTACTACATTGTTGTAGGTTGTGATCCCGGTCCCCCTTGTTAGCTTCCTTTATTTTAGGATCACTCGTAAGGTAGCTGCTTGTTCCTTTAGTAGGCCTTCGAGGATTTTATTTTATGTTTTGTTCTGTTTGAGAACTAGACATTTGAGCCATGTATTCATTTGAATATTCTATATTTAGAGGCTGGTATATGTGATACTAGTTATGGGAAGGTTGTAGTTTGATTTCATGCCTATATATCTTGTTGGACTATTTTATCTTCCACTTTCATTATTATGTTGAGTTGTTAAGAGTTTGGGCTGACTTGCCTTGGTGGGTTAGACGAGTATCATCACACCCAGATTTTGAGTCGTGACATTTTGAGACATTTGCAAATAAAGTGACAGTCCCATTTTGACATGAAAAGGCTAGTCTCGAAACTAATATCCGAGAAGAAAACCTCTTGGGTCCTTAAATGGAGTTTCACGTGGACTGATCATGTTTTTTATCCACATAACATGCATGATCATTAGAGACAATCTTTTTTTTTTAAAAAACTTTTAAGAGAGGGATATTTTTGAATCAAAATCTTACAAATGAGTATTTTCGCTCCATTTTTTATAGTTCGGGGATATTTTTAATCCTTTTTGTTTCCGCTAGGGAGAGGGGTGTTTGTGAGTCAAAAATTTAATTGAATGGTATTTTTGAGTCAAAACGTAACAGAAGGATATTTCTGCTCCATTTCAAATAGCTCAGGGGTATTTTTGATCATTTTTGCCTTTTTCAATAAAATTTACCTCATGAGGTCAGTTTTATTAGTTTTCTAAATAATGGTTTCCAATCATCTACTAAGGGTTAGATTTAATTACTCTTTCCGTTCCAATTTGCATGAGTTACTTTGACTTAGCATGAAGTTTAAGAAAGAAAGATTGATTTATAAAATTTGTGATTTAAAATAAATCATAGATATTTATATGGTTATAAATCATTTCATTAGGGGTAAAATAGATATTTCAAAGTTAAATTTCTACCAAATATAGAAATATGTCATTCTTCTTTAGATTGACTAAAAAAGAAAGTAAATCATACTCCCCCGGTACATATTTACTTGTCCATTATAATATTTTGGAATGTCCAATAATACTCGTCTACTTTATAAAATCAAGTGATAGTTTTGTACTTAGTTCTTAATTTACCTTTATCATTAATTGTAATCATTTTTTTAGTACATTTTTGAAAATATTGTATTTACTATATTCAAAGGATGATTGATAAAATTACTTTTATCATTTATTATTTTTTAATTCTTGTGCCAAGTTAATTGAAGACAAATAAAGATAGACAAAAAGAGTATAAAATGAGACAAAAGGAATAGTTCTTTCTGTGTGGGTGTAATATTTCTTCAATTTATCAATTTCTTTTGGACTTGCTAACAACCTAAAATTTATGTTATTTTTGTTAATTATTAAAATTTGAAAATAATTTAATATCATTTCGTTATTTTAAAAGTATAATGGACTCAATGATAAACATCTAAAAATTGAATGAATCAAACTAATACGTGAGTCCACCTTTTTGATGGCAACACTTAGGTGGAGGGATCAGTTCTACGTGACTTGTCACGTCAGTAAAAATTTGAAATGTTAACTTTTGAAGGTATTTATGGTCTTTTGAGATAATGACAATAATATTTTTTATCTCAAAATATGACAAAAAATATAAATAATCTATTTTGTATAATTTAGAGATAATTTTGATCATTTTTTAATTAAATTATAATACTTAAATTTGCATCTAAATACGTTGTGGGTCGGAGAAAGGCCCCAAGGTCTAAATCTAAGTGAAAGACCATGTGAGTTTGGATAATGGATCCAAAAGTTGCAATTACACATTTTCAGTGCATTAATTTCGTGCTAAAACCAAATATATTGGGAGTAGTGATTATCAAACATACATCACCAATTTTGTCCTTCTTCATGTTCCCTCTCCGATAATAATCATTTGATACATAAATTAAAGAACAATAAGGGATTCTTTGGTTAGGTTGGTACCATATTATTTTGAAATAATTAATGAAGAATAAGTTATTCTGAAATAAGTTATTTTACAATGTATATAGGAGAATTTATTTTATTATGATGATAAAAATAATGTAATAAAAAATTTAAGAACTATCTAATATTACCAATCAAACATGAGATAAAATAACTCGACGTTTTATAATGAGATTATTATATATTATACCTCATATCAAACGATTCCAAACTAACATATATAATTATACAGAATCACTCAAATTAAATACAAGTCATCTAAGCTTTAAAAAATGAATGCTATTTAATAACAAAGGTAAAATAGATATAAAATAATAAATTATTTATTAATTTTATAAAATAAACTAAGAAATATTATTAAACATTTTAAAATAGTATACTCTATACTATATTAAAAGTATGAAAGGCCTTAATAATATTGTTTGAACTTTTTGTCCTTCATTAAAAGAATTCTCTTTACACAAAATTATTTTTTCTTCAATTTTATATTATTATTTTAATAATATTAACTATAACAAACATAATAAAAATCAAATAGAGCATTTTTTCTTATTATGATTAAATATTGTATTCTTCAATTAAAATAGAATTGATAAAAAAAAAAGTCAAAAAATTCAACGATTGCTTTTATATTTAGAATCTTTTTTTAAAGTAAATTTTAATCAATTATTTATTTAACTCCAAGCTATTCAATTCCAAATTATTACTTTATGTATTCTTTGCCCGTTCATAATAATATTACATAAAATTAATAATATTTATTTAATTTTATTTATATGAATATTGTATTTAATTTAATTGCAAATACTATTTATATATAATTTTTATATTGATATGATATATACGTATAAAGCACATATACTAAATTAGTAAATAAATAAAGATGAACCGAGGAAGTATTAAATTGCTTCAAATTCCCTATGTAACCGAAAGAGATTTTTTTTTTAATTACTAAAAAAAACTATTACTAAGAAGCAAAAAGAAAGAAAACATAACTTAAATATTCAAATACTAAACTTTAAGCAACAATAATTAGAAAATGGAGCTGACTTATCAAGTCTTGAATTTTACTTTTCTTCATTTGTCTTTTATACACATCAAAGATGCATGCATGTCCATAAATTTATGAACTCCCCAACATCTTTTATCCTATAATTTTCACAAATATACGCAACTAAATCATAACATTGTAAAACTTTTGCACTACTCATGACATTAATAATTTAGAATAAACTTCTTGCTATAATAATTTATTCTTAATTTGAGATCTTCCATTTTGAGTACTAAATATTAAAGATTATTTTCTGTTTTGATGAGTTTTATGGGTACTATCAAAGTATCAAAATTTTAATACAAAATTGAACACGAATAGTGAAAGAAAAAATCATTTCTTAGGAGATGACATTTTGCATTAATGTTATAACACGAAAGAAGATATATAGCGTAGATAATTTTAAAGAGATACAAAAATTGGAAGTAACATTAGTTAGTATAGGAGAGGAGTATTTATAATGTGAGTTGAATGTGTCTAACGTACACTTCAAAGTTGGCTATCAAAAGAGAATTGCTCAGTCGTATAATAATTCTACAAATTTCATCCCTCATTGATGTGGTATATTTTTCTTCATATTATATAGTATATACTCTGCTCATGTCTATATCTTTTATGAGCATACACATTCATGGACCGATAGTTTTCACCTTTTTTAAATAGGATAAAAATTATTTACACCTTCCAACTTTTATAACTTTAAAAATTAACTTTTTTTTGTCAACTTTAATCATAGACCATTTCGCACCCCCAACACCACCCCACCTTACCTTTAACATTTCTAAATTGGAATCTGGAATCCCCATTTTTAGGGGGGATCATGGTTTGGAATCTTGTGCTCAAAATAATGCAAAGATTTCTCGTCCTATTTGTAGGCATGCAGTACTATCTTCTTCCACAGATATAAAATTTTAAAGTATTAGAAACGTCATTTATTTTTAAATGGACTAAAAAAAACCTAGAAAACATACATATGGAAAACCAAGTGCGGACTTAAAAGAGGATTGAAGAATTTGCGGAAATCCAGTAATATATATATAAAATATGCTCCTTATAAATAATTGAGTCTGAACCAGTTATTATTGTATACTTTTCACTTTTCGTTTATTTGTATGATTTTGGCTTGAGACAAAATTTAATCAAGTGCATAATTTTTTTTGAATTTTATGATTTTAAAGTAATAATATATAATGTATGAAAATATCTTTTATTTTTATGGTCACAAACATGTCACGTAGAAAGTTCATTAAAATTTAAATAGTTACATGAAAATTTTTGAAATAGATTAAAAAGCAAAGTAGGACAATCAAATTGAAACAAGAGAATATTAATTTTATGTTGCCGTGAAGAATTAACAAACCCTCTCTTCTACTACAATCAAATTGAAACAAAGAGAATATTAATTTTATGTTTTTAATTATAAAATCCACAAACTTTAGATTCTAAATTTTGCCTCCGTGAAGAACTAACTAACCTTATCTTGTATGACACGCTCCGTCTCAAATTATTTATCGTGTTTCTCTTTATACATCTATTAAAAAATATCATTCTTTTCATCTCATTTTATATGGTACCTTTTTTTTCTAATCCGTCCCAAAAAGATGTCACCTTACTCTAATTGAAAATAATTTATCTTTAAAATTCTCTTGTTACCCTTAATGAAATCATTTTCAGCCATCAAAATATCTAAAAATAATTTTAGATAAAAAATTTTAAAAAATCTTTTTTTTCTTAAACACCATGTCAAGTCAAAAAATACCACATAAAATAAAACGAAAAGAGTAATTAAAAGAGATTTCAATTATTTTACCATTATTTATTTTTTAATATATAACTTTTTCATTGAATATTTATTTTATAGAAAAGAGTCCAAACTACCCCTAAACTATTGGAAAATAAAGCAAAAATATATCTTCGATTTGCTTTGTGGCTTAAAACTACCCATTCGTTTATTTTTGACTTACAAATACTCCCCACTTTAACGGTGTGTCACCAAACATGACACATGAAAAAAAAATGCCATGTGGCCAATTCGCATAACATCCACCATGAAAAATCATTCAATTTAATACCCATCAACTCACCCCTCATGAAGCCCTTTTCTTGTATTTTCACTTTGTGCGTTGGCGTGTATTGAGATTGTGTGTGATTTCAGGTGAGGAAATTGTGTACGTAAGGTGGTGGAAATTGTATTCATGTTGGTAAAATCGAAATTTTTGAGGCAAAAAAGGGACAATATTTTTGTTATATTTCGATTAGTTATAGGATAATTTTAACCCTTTTTCTCTTTATTTCATCGATTTGTTTTACTTGTGGGAATGGCAACGGAGAATGAGGAGTTGTTTGAAAGCAGATTAATCGTCGTAAGTTACGGTGAAACGAAGGGGCAGAGTTGAAAGCAACCAACTACACACCCCGACACTCATCAGTTTACAGGTTGGCAAGCCGATGCCCATTAATGCCACTTATAATGTTGAGTGTGTTGTAAAATATAAATGTAAAATAGAATAAGTTTTGAGAAAGCATTGGAAGAATAAGTTATTAATATTATTAAAATAGAACTCATCATTAGAAGAATAAGTTTTAATGACATAATTTGTAGTCAAATAAATATAATTAAACCTTGTTATATTAGTCAATATCTTAGGCAATATACTTCCTCCGTTCAACTTTACTTATTATAGGGACCAAGTAAAGTTGGACGGAGAGAATATTTTCATAACAATCATAAAATATTTAGATAAACATTATCATTATAAAAAATACTTAACTATACATGTTATTCAATTTAGATTACAAGTTTCAAAATTCTTTTTTATTTAATCTTCATATCCAACAAAGAAAAATATCACACAAAATAAACAGATAAAATATATTTTCACTAAATTGAAAAAACAAAAAACTCAAGCCTTGAAGTTGAAGAATGCCAACCCCTCCGTCCCTTAGCGGTCTAGTAGGGGCAAGGGACGAGTCACAGTCCAATGATAGAAGCTACTCTAATAGGTATAACAAAATGATTTTTCAAAGCGCTCATGTCAAAATGAAAGATCTCACATCTGATATTGCATGTCTCTTCTTCACTTGAGCTATTTTATATCTCAACTATTGATAAGTTGTTTACCTCGTAAAGTCATACTTGACTCGTTTTCAAAATATCATGATTCATCTATTATTATGTTATTATTATTATTTTATTTTATTTTTAAATAACTAAAGTACAGTGACAACACTAAAATTTTCAATATCTATTATATATATGAAATTAATTTTTACTCTCTCCATTCACTATCGATGTCAAAATTTTCCTAATTTTGTTTTCATTTTCACTTGATATTTTGGAAAATCAAGATAGGAATTTTTTAACATATTTTACCCTCACTTTACTTATAAAATTAATATTTTTGAAAAATGTGGAACTTCTTGAAATATTCAATGATCAATTCATCGTTAGATTATCTAGGCAATATTATTTTAAAGAATAAAAATATTATTAAATGAAGAAACACTTTCACTTATCATTATATTAATAGTATTAAAATTTAAAATATAACTTTAATGAATAAAATATTCATTAATAGGAGTAAAATTGGACTTATTTTTAATGTATTATTATAGATATTTGATGTCGCCCAAGCTACACCTCCTTTTTAAGGTTAAATCGGTCGTTGTCAAGATATATAACCTAACTAAGGCTGTCAAACTAAAATTTGATCGAACTTGCTCCATCCTTGTTGACGTGGCTTCGTGGTACTTTACTCAATCCATTCTCACCTTCTACTTATACCCCACCTTCTTGCTTCTCTCCTACTTATAAGTTATACCTCTTCCTTGCATCTCTATCCCTTTATTTATTCTTCTCATAAAATTCATCCATCCATTTTCCTCTACTTTCTAATAACACAAATCAACTAGGCAAATTCACCGAATCAAATCATATCATAGCGGCAATACAATTAAAATGGGTATATGCAATTCATGCGAATCTACATCTGTTGCAACAGCGAAATTAATACTACCAGACGGAAGATTACAAGAGTTCTCTCATCCGATTAAAGCTTCGTATCTTTTACAAAAAGATCCAACTATTTTCATCTGTAACTCCGATGAAATGGAATTTGGAGATACGATTTCCGCCCTAAATGCCGAAGAAGAGCTTCAATTGGGTCAATTGTACTTTGCTCTGCCTTTGAAGCGGTTAAGAAGTAGACTTAGAGCGGAAGAAATGGCAGCATTAGCGGTGAAGGCGAGTTCTGCATTGAAGAGAAGTAGTAGTAATCAAGTATTTGCATTTTCTGAACAGAAGAATGGTGGTAGAGTGGCCAGGAAAGTGGGGGACTGCAGTGGTGGCGGTGGTGGAGGAAGTGGGAGGAGAAGGAGGCAGACGGCGAGGTTGAGTGTAATACCTGAATAGGATGAAAATATTGCATTCGGATGAAATAGTTAAGGTGTGAAAAAAATACGTGGACTTGGATCATTAACCATTCAGTTATTGGTCTAAGTTAAGGTAAAAACGACATATTTTGACAAGATGGAAATTGGAGCTATTGATCTTGAAAAATGCCATAAAAATGGTTTTTCAGTGACCTTTTCTCAATCTGAAGTTGATTTCTCATGTCCTCTCTTGATTCACCCCAATCATTGCTGATGAATCGAAGTCCTAAGATTAAAGAAAAATAAATATATATCTATTGTGGAAAAGATTTTCATCGATTTACTATGCTATATGCGTTGATGGTACATCTTTAACTTAAGCGTATTGTTCATTTTATTTTGTAAATAAGTTGATATTCAAGAGCTTGTCTCTATTATTTGGGTGATGCAAAATTGGTCTTCTTTTTATATCATATTTGCTGCTAATAATTAAGGATAGTTAGGGTCGCGATTTCATTTACTAATTTTCATCAATCAATGTAACTTTCATATAGGAATAGTAATTAACGCTCCATATACATGGTAATATATGATAACTACATTTAGGTTTGCCAATTCAATTTTTGAATATTTTCCTAAACAGATTGTTTGGAAATCTTGAATACCGTTAAATGAATAGCTGATCATGAGAATTATTATTTTTTTGAATAATTTTATATTTATTTCAATAATTAGTGTTTAATTATAAAAGTTTAAAATTCAACTTAGAGTTGAATTCTAAAAAAAATTTAAAAATGCTTCAAGCTTATCTTTTTCAATACATTTTCATAAATTTTAAATAAAATACTTATTTTTCTTCTTTTTGCGAAAAAATATAATCAAACATAAAATTATACGTGTCATTAAAATAGAGACAAAGTTAGATTCCGCCGGACAAAGACACCTAGGTCATGGCAGAAAATACAGGGACCACGCTACTAATATTACTATTACTCTGGCTAACTGTTTATTAATATTTTGAACAAAATTGATTAACTAATCAAAATGAATGGGATGAATTATTGGTTGCACCAATTTGGAAAGTCAATGGAAAGACATGAATGTGTACTTGCAACTTGCAAGCTAATATGAACTATTAATTTTATTCCCAAATATTTTATTTATCAATTATTTTTTTAATTTGAACTATCACTATTTATATATTAAAACACATCCATTTGAGTAGTTGATGTTAGTTACACAGTGTAAATATTTCAGAAATATATTATTTATATGAATAATAAATAACATACATATTTATACTAAAAACACATAAATTTACTAAATTTAATCCAAAAATTATCTCTTAAAGTTTGAGCAGAAATCTTGAAGCAAGTCACATTCCACTTTGAGGTTAGCTTTCTAGGTTATGAACAGCGTCGGGTCCACATACAACATTTCAAATGCTCAAGCACCCATTAACCCCACCATAAATTTATATATTTGAATTGAAACTTTTTATAAGTTTGATACATTAAAGCTTTAGCACCCAATATTTGAAAAGGTCGATGGTTGCTTTGGTTCGGCAGCTGACTTAAAGGCCCTCCTTTTGAGATGAGCGCTTGGTTCGAAACCCAGTTGCTGCAAATTTTTTCTGTTTGAAGATTTACCCTTCTTTTTTTCGATACAGATTCTTGATTCCTTCTCCCCATTTAGATTTTATTTGTTACTATATGTTTTGCTTAAAATTTTCTTTTATATTTATGTATTTTCTTGTGATATAAAATATCACCCTTCTTTTGATTCTTTTTTTTGGGGGGGAGAAAATGGTTTAGAACACAGTTAAATTATGGAGAAATTGTTGTTACATATATCAACTTTGTGGAGGTCCAATGACACCCCTGGACTTATTTTTAATGTATTATTATAGATATTTGATGTCGCCCAAGCTACACCTCCTTTTTAAGGTTAAATCGGTCGTTGTCAAGATATATAACCTAACTAAGGCTAGGGTCGAACTCATAGGGAATATGGTAGACTTAGTGTAATTTAAAGCAATTCGAGTTGATTAACCTACTTATCTCCACAAAAAGGGAGGGGGGAAGGTTTGTAAAGCTGTAGAAAGAAATCCTAGACTAACACAAGTGTGTGTAATTAGTAAGAAGAGTAACTAGGGTATTGTGTTTTCCACGATTTTCTAACTTGGTATTACCATATAATCATATTCTTTTCTAGTGTGTAGTATGCAAAACCTCAAATACCCGGGTAACGCCAAAAACCATGGGCTAATACCCACGAAAAGTTGCCAAAATTGTTTGTTTCTTGTTGCTTGGCCTATAGAATGGTAAGTTAAGTTTACCAAACCCTTTGATCCAGGCGAGAGGCAAATTTCGCTACGTGATTTGATCTATTCATGTAGTGTGACATTACTAACCCTTACCTATCGTCTCAGTACAACCTCCCCTTGATCTAGTTTGGTTGATTAGACTAGAAGAAATTAATTGAATCCTGTTAATTAATCTATTTTTCTATTAATTACTACCTTGATCCAGTCAGTAACACTAGGTGAGTTATAACATTGTCCACCATTAAAAAGTAATCAAAATGAAGAGAATTAATTAATACATGCATGCACACTTTCCAAGAATTATGAATTATCCAATTTTACCTTGTTAGTTCTTCATAGTTCTCACAACCCTAGTTGTTGATTTAGCTACTCATATTCAGTGTAGATGC
Source organism: Solanum virginianum (assembly GCA_000787875.1). Classification (NCBI taxonomy): domain Eukaryota; kingdom Viridiplantae; phylum Streptophyta; class Magnoliopsida; order Solanales; family Solanaceae; genus Solanum; species Solanum virginianum. The sequence goes on along the minus strand of DF361384.1, from coordinate 1,911 downwards.
AAGAATCAGGATATTGAATAGCATGATTAAACACTTACATGAATGAAATTAAGAACAAGAAATTCAAACTTTTCAATGAAAATCACAAATACGAATTAAGAGACTTTACCAAGTTCCCAGTACCCATCTTCAAGTCATTTGGCCTTCTTATCTATTGACAAATATTGAAGATGACTTCCTCATTATTCAATCAAAACTTGAGTTGGTCGACTTCTATATCCACTAGTGCTCGCCTAGCGACTGGAAAGGGTCTTCCCACGATGATTGGGACTTCGAAGTTGACTTCACAATCAAGGATCACAAAGTTTGCATGGAATATGAATTCATCTACTTTGAAAAGGACCTCATATAATATCCTCACAGGCTTCTTCACCATTCAGTCAGCCATCAACAATTGCATGCTCGTCGGTGTAGAGGCTTCTAATACTAACTTATTGAAGACCGCAAGGGGCATTAGATTTATGCTGGCACCGAGATCATATAATGCCCTTGAAAACTCCACATCTTCAATAGTGCAGGATATGGTGAATGCACTGGGATCTTCTCGCTTTGCACCAAGGACTACATAGCAATTGCACTACAATGTTAAAGCTCTTAGGGAGAGCTCCTGGATTACAGTCAGCTTCTTTATGACCAAGCCATTCATGAATTTTGCATACCATAACATCTTCTTCAATGCGTCAATAAGAGGGATGTTGATGGAGAGTTGTTTCAGCATGGAGAGGAAGTGCTTGAATTTACCCTTCTCCTCCTTCTTTTTGATTGTTAGAGGGAAGGGAGAAGGAAGTCTAGGAATGTGCTTTAAGTTTTATGGCATCATTGCAGCATCACTTACCCTATCTTTGGCATATGATCATCTCCAATCTCAGTATCTTTGACCTCAACTATCTTCTTACGAATGTCATCATCATCAACCGACATTGGAGGATCAATGGTTTGCTTGTCACCATAAGTAGTCACTGCTATACGTTGCCCCTCATTCTTTGAATTTTGGACTGTATTGCTGGGCAATTTACCTTTCTATCGCTAGTTTAGTGGAGTTGATATTTGACCGAACTGTTGCTCTAGCTGCTTGATAGCAACAGAACGAGACTCAATCTTTTGATTAATGCTAGATATGTTAGACTTCATTCCCCTTAAGGTCTCATCCCGTATGTTAGCCTTCTTCAACAAACAATCAAACATCACCTCAACTATAAAGCTACCAACACCCGAATCTTGATTATATGGTGGCACATATGGACCATTCTCGTAACTATCTCTACGACCCCAATCAACATCTCTATCCTGACCTTTGTTTTTATCATAATAACCTCACGATTATTGTTAGAGCCCGTAGTTCTTTGGTATTTAAAAGTGGAGGAAATATATGTTTAGAAATTTACAAAGAATATTGTGGTGATTGGTTCTAATTATGATGGAAAATATTATTTTCATTTGAGGGGAGACATGTGTTATATCTACATACATTATATGAGTTTCAAATAAAAGGGACTAAGGGTTATTTTATTCACACACACTCATCTATGTTTATATATACAAGGAAGCCAACACCTTTCCCATACTTAGAAAAAAATCACACCTGAGAGCTACAATACTTTTTGCTCTCGGGTTGTGAACAGTAAACACAAAATTTTTTTATGTTTTTGCTTCTTTATTCAATTCTAAGGCTTAAAGCTTGGTATACGGGATCCCCCAAGAATGGTCGAACT
>DF361385.1:46208-66343 GCA_000787875.1 Solanum virginianum | reverse complement strand
CTTATTCTATCCACCCCGGTTCCACCAAAATGTATAGAGACTTGAGGGATGTGTATTGGTGGGGAGGCATGAAGAGGGACATTGCCAAATTTCTTTTCTGGTTTCCATAGTTGTCAACAAGTCAAATCCAAACATCAAAGGTCGGGTGGCCTAACCCAAGACATAGAGATTCCTACATGGAAGTGGGAGGTGATTAATATGGATTTTGTAGTTGGGTTGCCCAAGACTAGAAAAGGTTTTGATTCCATTTGGGTTGTCATTGATTGGATGATGAAATCGGCTTATTTTCTACCGGTCAAGACAACATATAGGGTTGAAGAGTATGCAAAGTTATACATCCATGAGTTAGTGAAGTTACATGGGTTCCTTTGTCCATCATATCGGATCATGGTGCTGTGGTGGTCAAGGGTAGGTTCATCTCTTGCATTAAAGCTCAAAAGTTTGCATCGTGTTATTTTGTCCATCATATCGGATCATGGTGCATAATTCACTTCACACTTTTGGAGGCCTTTTCAAAGGGGTCTTGGTACAAAAATTTAGCTTAGTATGGCCTTTCACCCTCAAACGGATGGCCAAGCTGAAAGAACCATTCAAATACTTTAGGATATGCTTAGGGCTTGTGTCTTGGAGCTTAAGGGTAGTTGGGATGATCATCTTCCATTGATTAAGTTTGCCTACAACAATAGCTATGACTCTACTATCAATATGGCTCCTTTTGAGGCTCTTTATGGGAGATGTTGTAGATCACCGGTTGGTTGGTTTGAGGTTGGAGAGGTGGCTTTATTAGGGCTCGATCTAGTTATAGAGGCTCTTGAGAAGGTTAGGATGATAAGGGAAAGGTTGAAAACAGCCAAAAGTCATCAAAAATCCTATGCCGATGTGAGAAGAAGAGACCTTGAATTCAAAGTGGGTGATTAGGTCTATTTGAAAGTTTCTCCAATGAAAAGTGTGGTCCATTTTGGTAAAAAATAAGAAGTTGAGTCCAAGATATGTTGGTCCTTATGGGGTAATAAAGAGGGTTGGCAAGGTAGCTTATGAGTTGAAGTTGCTTAGTGAAATGAATTTGGTTCATCCGGTGTTCCATGTCTCTATGTTGAAAAAACGTGTTGGTGAGCTAATGCTATTATGCCTCTTAATGTTGTGGGTGTTTTTGAAGATAACTTGACTTATGAGGAGGTTCCAGTTCAGAATTTGGATCGGCAAGTGAAAAGATTGAGGAACAAGAAAGTGGCACCCGTTACGGTCCTTTGGAGTAACAACAAGTTGAAAGTGCTACATGGGAGGCCTAAGAGGATATGCAAAAGTGGTATCCTTATCTTTTCCACTCCACTCAAGCATAAGGTACTAATTTTAAGTCCCTATGTGATTTTGAGTCTTATATTTTAGCCCCTATGTCATTCATATGCATTCATGTTTAAGTGGGCAGACTTATGACGATTTTACACTTATGTTGAAATATTGAAAATGGTGTTTTAAATATAATGCTGCATCCCTGTTAGGGCTGATTTGTTTATGATCACTCTTGTCCTATATGTCTCCTTTACATTTGGTGATGAATGTTCCCAAGGTGGAGATATTGAAATGACCCTAAAGAGTGCCCGAAAATATGCCTCGGAATGCCTGAAATTTTAATTTCCATATATCTCAAAATCCATGCACGATATCAAAAATCCAAGTTCATTTTCTAGTTCAAGGGGTCAAAATTAGGAAAAAAAGGGTCTAACCTTGATCTAAGAGCGAAAGATTAGAAGTTATGAAATTCCAAAGTGCAATACCAGTGAGCATTTCGCGTTGCGGAGTACAAAAATGTGCCTGTTTTTTTTACTTAGGTCCAAGACTTTAAGTCTTAGGCCTAAGTGTTCCCAAACATATATTTTACCTATACTGAGTCATATTTCACCATCATATCATCCTAAACATTCCCCAATACTCACTCAAATACTTAGCCATATTTTTCGCTCCTAAATTCAAGTCTCAAAACCGTCATCCGGAACTAAGAATTTCCTTCAAGCTTCAAGCCTCCATTTTCAATCTTCACCAAGAGTTTCTCCAAAGCTAAGGTATGTAGGTTTTAGCCATTGGGTTCTTCCACCCATGGTGCCCTAAAATCTTTTTTACTTAATTTGCATGATTAAAGGTTGATTTTACTAATGGGTTTTCTAGTATGAACTTGTCTATCAACTATGTTAAAGCTATGTAAAGTTATGACTATTTTGAAATATGTTTTAGCCATAAATCTTGGATCTATTGTAAGATTTGATGATGGGTTTTGATGTATATTGCTTGATGGTGTTGCAAGGTATTGATTGATGGTTTTACAATGGATTTACTTGCTTGATTTTATCTCTATATTTCATGGTTTTATACTACCATTTCACACCCGCCAAGTATTTGATAAATTATTCGATTATTGTTTCTTGAGGAAATGAAGGCCAAAAGCATGAGATATGATATAATTGATGTTAGGATAATGAAAGGAGCTTATGTATATGATATATCCTATATAAAGTGTTGCATTAGACCATGCCCAATCCGGGGGCCCGGATAACCTTGTCGGGGGGTTAGTACCTTGATAGCCAATAAAGGGGCTAGTGCCTTGATAACCTAGATGGGGGTTTGTGCTCATCAACCTAGTGAGGGGTTTGTACCTCACCACTAGGGTGATGGGATAGCATCATCATCAACCTACCAAGGGGTTCGTACTTTGGAAATCTAGCTTGGTGTCTTCTACACATATGATATCCTATATGAGTATGAGTTACTTAAATATGTTTTACTTGAGTATTCTTCATTCATGTCATATTGTTATATGATGTCTATTGCCTATTGTTATGCATTTTGACTATGATGGGTATCTCTTGTTGCATTGCATCCTACATACTTAGTACATTCAAACGTACTAACATATACTCTTTGCCTACATGATATCACCATGTAGGAACTGGTGTCCATGTTGATCATCCTCCTCCTCCACTTTGCTTGTTCGGTTCTTCTCAAGCTAGTTGTCGAGTCCTCTAATTTGGGGACCTTAGTCTATGTTTCTCTTATTATGTATTGAGATGCTCATCTTTATTTTCTATTTTGACTATGAGGGTAAGCCCAATTGCGTTGTCTTGGCCCCCGCTCTTATTTAAGTATTAGAGGTGTTTGTTGGACATGTTATGTATCTATAATATGATCTTTGGCTCTTTTTTTATTGATTATGATGTTATGAAAGCTTTCCCCTTAGCCACTTTGCCCCTCTTCTAACTCTTTATATCTTTTATATGCTTCCGAGACCAATGATGTATAATGATAAGATAAGAGGAGAGGGTTGTTTAGGGTTCCTTCGGGTTCCCCATTCATCGTGTCACGTCTAGGCCCTAGGCTTGGGTCATAACAAAAATCACAACAAGGGCAAGGATGTTCGTTCACAAGGTACTAATGCAGTTCCTTTGGGGAGAGGTGGCCGACAAGATGGTACCCCAACGTACAATTGGGTTTACACTTTCCATGGGAGGTAAGGGGTTGATGAAGTGCCTGACGTTGTTACTGGTATGTTAAAAGTCTTTGATTTTGACATGTATGCATTGACTGATTTGGGTGACATTTTTTCTTTTCTTACATTCTATGTTGCTAAATGTTTCATGTTGAGTCAAAATTGTTGTGTGAGTCATATATGCTATCTACTCCTATTAGTGCATCTATTATTGCTAGAAAGGTCTATAGAAACTGTCCTATTTGTATCTAGCATAAAATATTGCCTTGTGATCTTTTGGAGTTATACATGGTTGATTTTGATGTCATTCTTAGGATAGACTGGATGCATTCATATATGCCTCTATTGATTGTAAAACCCGTAGAGTCAAATTCTAATTCCTAAATAAACCTATCCTTGAGTGGGATAGTCATCATATGGTAGTCAAAGGTAGATTTATCTCTTGTATTAAAGCCCGTAAGTTGATTTCTAAGGGGTGTCTTTACCATCTTATGAGGGTTAGGGATGTGGAGTCCAAGGTCATTCCTTTATAGTCTTTTCTGGTTGTAAATGAGTTTCTTGATGTCTTTCCAAATGTCCTCCCTGGTGTTCCTCCCGAAAAGGAGATAGATTTTGGTATAGACCTCCTTCCCGATACTCAACCCATTTTGATTCCCCCTTACTATATGGCCCTATCAAAGTTGAAGGAGTTTGAGAAACTTATTGGAGAAGGGATTTATTAGGCCTAGCCAATCACCTTAGGGTGCACCGATATTGTTTGTGAAAAAGAAGGATGGGTCTCTTAAAAATGTGTATTGACTACCGACAATTAAAAGGGTCACCATTAACAATAGGTATCCTCTTCCAAGAATTGATGATTTGTTTGTCCAAATGCAAAGGGCTAGCCATTTCTCTAAGATTGATCTTCAGTCTGTGTATGCTCACATGAAGATGAGGGAGTGTTGTATTCCTAAGTTGACTTTTCGGCCTAGGCATGGGATTTTGAGTTTGCTGTGATGTCACTTGGGTTGACCAATGCACCGGCTATCTTCATGGATCTTATGAAGAGGGTCTTCAAACCCTACCTTGATTCATTTGTTGTGGTCTTCATTGATGATATTTTAATCTATTCACATAGTGAGGAGGAGCATATGGGTCATTTGAGGGTAGTGTTGCAAAGATTGAGGGAAGTGAAATTGTATCCTTTATATGAAAAGTGTGAATTTTAGTTGAAAGAAGTTGCCTTTCTAGGTCATGTGATGTCGGGGGATGGTATTAAGGTGGATCCTAAAAAGACAGATATGATCAAAAATTGGCCTAGACCATTGACCCCGTCGGATATTAGGACCTTCTTGGGGTTAGCGGGTTACTACCTGAGATTTGTGAATGGGTTCTCTTCTATTGCTTCTCCCATGACTAAGTTGACTCAAAAGAAGGCTATGTTTGTACAAACTGATGAGTATGAGAGAAGCTTTCAAAGATTGAAATATAAGCTTGTGTCTGCCTTGATAACCTAGATGGGGGTTTGTGCTCATCAACCTAGTGAGGGGTTTGTACGATTGAAATATAAGCTTGTGTCTGCTCCTATTTTGTCACTATTGGAAGGGATAGAGGGATTTGTTGTGTATTGTGATGCTTCTAGAGTTGGTTTGAGTTGTGTGCTAATGCAAAATGGTAAGGTGATAGCCTAAGCTTCTAGGCAAATCAAAGTGCATGAAAATAATTATCCTACTCATGATCTTGAAGTAGCCATCGTGGTTTTTACATTAAAGATTTGGCGTCATAATTTGTATGAGGTGCATGTGGATATGTTCACCAACCATAAGAGCCTCCAATATGTGTTCACTCAAAAAGATCTTAACTTGAGGCAAAGGAGATGGTTAGAACTTCTTAAGGACTATGATATGAGTGTGCATTATCATCTGGGTAAGGCTAATGTCATGGCGGATGCTTTGAATTAGGTGTTTATGGGTAGCCTAGCTCATGTTGATAGTGGTGATAAAGAGGTGGCTAGAGAGGTCCATTAATTGGCTAGGTTGTTAGTTAGCTTGGAAGAGGAGGATACTAGTGGTATTGTTTTTGATGATGGTTCTAAATCTTCATAGGTTGAGGAGGTGAAGGCTAAGCAAGACCTTGATCCTCAAGAGGAAGGAAATGGTTTTGGTGTTTTTGTTGATGGTTCCAAGTCCTCATTGGTTAGAGAGGTGAAAGCTAAGCAAGACCTTGATCCTTCCTTGTTAGAATTGAAGGCCTTGGTTAGTGATGAGAAGGTGGAGGTTTTCTCCCAAGGGGGAGATGGTACCCTTGGATACCAAGGTACGCTATGTGTGCCTTGTATTGATGGCTTGAGAGAGAGGATTCTTGATGAGGATTATGGTTCTTCCTACTATATTCACCCTGGTTCTACTAAGATGTATAGAGATTTGAGAGAGGTGTATTGGTGGGGAGGCATGAAGAAAGACATTGCCAAATTTGTGTCCGGTTGTCGTAGCTACCAACAAGTCAAAGCCGAACATCAAAGGATGGGTGGCCTAACCCAAGACACAGAGGTTCCTACATAGAAGTGGGAAGAGATTATATTATGCTAGGTTGTACATTCATGATTTGGTGAGGTTGCATGGGGTTCCTTTGTCCATCATATGAGACCGTGGTGCTCAATTTACTTCACACTTTTAGAGGTCCTTTCAAAGGGGTCTTAGCATAAGAGTTAAACTTAGTACGACCTTCCACCCTCAAATGAATATCCAAGCCGAAAGGACTAACCAAACCCTTGAGGATATGCTTAGGGCTCCAAGGTAAAGCTTAGTACGGTCTTTCACCCTTAAACGGATGGCCAAGCCAAAAGAACTATCCAAACACTTGAGGAGATCCTTAGGGCTTGTGTATTGGAGCTTAAGGGTAGTTTGGATGATCATCTTCCATTGATTGAGTTTGCCTACAACAGTAGCTATCAATCTTGCATCGGTACGGCTCCTTTTGAGGCTCTTTATAGTAGATGTTGTTGATCACCGGTTGGGTGGTTTGAAGCTAGAGAGGTGGCAATTTTGGGGCCAGATGTGGTTGTGGAGGCTCTTGAGAAGGTTAGGATGATTAGGAAAATGTTGAAGACGGTGTAAAGTCACGAAAAGTCCTATGCTGATGTGAGGAGAAGGGATCTTGAATTCAAAGTGGGTGATTGGGTTTATTTGAATGTGTCACCTATGAAGGGCAAGTAGAGTCCTAGATATGTGGGTCCTTATAAGGTGATGAGGAGGATTAGCAAAGTACCTTATGAGTTGGAATTGCCTAGTGAGATGGATTTGGTTCATCCGGTCTTTCATGTATTCATGTTGAGAAAATATGTGTGAGACCCTAATGCTGTTTTGTCTGGAATGACCCCAACAGTGCCCGAAAATATGCCTCGGAAGTGCCCAGAAATGTAATTTTCATATATCTCAAAATTCATGCGTGATATAGAAAATCTGACTTCCTATTCTTGTTCAGGGGGTCAAATTAAGTGGGAAAATGGATCTAACCCCAACTTATAAGCAATCAAGTAGAAATTTCATTTTTCATAATTTTTCTTATCTAGAATCAATTTATGACAGTACTGCAATGCGCAGCTGTCGCGGACATGTATTAATTTTTCCTCCACGATAGCTCCGCCTTGCGGACCAAACACGGACCTGTGTATATTGTTGTCAGTGATTTTTATCTCAGTCCAAGGCTTTTGGGTCTTAGGCATAAGTGTTCCCAAGCGTAAAAATACCTATACTTAGCCATATTGCACCCTTATATCATCCAAGACATTTCCCAATACTCATTCAAACACTTAGACATATATGTCTCTCCAAAATCAAGTCTCAAAACTCTTTTGGATCTTAAGGTTCTCATTCAAGCTTTAAGTCTCCATCTCCAATGTTCATCAAGTTATTCTCCAAAGCTAAGGTATATGGGTTTCTTTCATGGGTTTATTTCACACATGATACCAAAGCTTCCTTTTACTCTAAATTGCATGATTTAAAGTTGATTTACTCATGGGTCTTATGTATTATGAATTTGACTACATACTATGTTGGGGTTTCATGAAATTGTGATTGTTTTAGCATGTTTGGAGCTATGAATCTAAGATCTAATGTGAGATTTGATGAAAGGTTTTGATGTATATTGCTTGAGGGTGTTACCAATTATCTATTGATGCTTTCACATTGCATTTACTAGCATGATTATACTCTTGAATTGTATGGTTTTAGACTATCATTACACACCCGTCAAGTGTTCGACAAAATGTCTTAGTTATGGTTTTCTTGAGGAATTGAAGGCTCAATGTATGTCTTATGAGTTGAATAACTATATGATGATAAAAAGAATGTATGTATATGATATTATCTCCATGATATGGGGAAAATTACCAAGCCTCACTCGGGAGGTTGTAGGCTCGGTAACCTTATTTGAGGGGTTTGTACCTCGATCACCTCGCTCAGGAGGGGATAGGCCTGTGCAACCATGTTGAGGGGTTCATACCTTGATAACCACATTGGGGGGTTTGTACTCTTATCAACCTTATTGGGGGTTTTGTACCTCATCAACCACATGAAGGGGTTTGTACCTTATATGCCTCTCCAAGAAGGTGGTAGGCCTTGGATTTGCACTAAAGTAGTAACTCCTTACACATGGATTATGTTTACCCTATGTATTATGTTCTATATAAGCATGGCTTCCTTCAAATACCATTCATACATGTCATATTGCTATATGTCTATTCTTTGCCAATGATATGCATTTAGATTATGGTACTTATCCCTTGTTCCACTGCATCCTACATACTTAGTATATTCAAATGTACTAACTCATACTCTATGCCTATATGATATCACAATGTATGAACCCGAGCCCCGCTTGAGCATCTACATCCATGTGGCTAGTACGAGTTCACTCAAGCTTGTTAGTGAGTCCTCCATTCCGGGGATATTGCTTATGATCTCTTGTTATGTTCTAAAATGACCTTTCTTTTATGTAAATGTTGACTATGAAGGTGAGCTCGGTTGCTTGTCTTTACCCTGCTCTTATCTATGTATTAGAGGTATATGTATAATGTTATGACCTTAACTCTTCTTGACTCTTGTTGTTATGATATGAATGATGTCCCATGGTTATCCCTATTGCTACACTTATGTTGCTTGCTTCCGCGACCAAAGATGTGTAATGATGCACTAAGAGGCTTGCTTAGGGTCTCTTCGAGTTCCTTTTGCATCGTGTCATGTCTAGGCCCTAGGCATGGGTTGTGATAGTCCCTCTTGATGTTATGGGGGTAGTTGAAGACAACTTGACATATGAAGATAGTGTGTGGGTGATCCTAATGATTGTGCCTCTTGAAGTTGTGGGGGTGGTTGAAGACAATAGGACATATGAAGAGGTTCCAGTAGAGATCTTGGATAGGCAAGTGATGAGGTTGAGGAGCAAGGAAGTTGCTTCCGTTAAGGTCCTTTGGAGGAACCAACAAGTCGAAGGTTCTACTTGGGAGGTGAAGTGGATACATAAAAGCGATAACCTTATCTTTTCCACCCAACTCATGCTAAGGTAAGTCTTTTATGTGATTTCATGTCTCATGTTTCAGTCCCTAAGTCATTTGCATGCATTCATATTTATATTGTCAAGTTCATGGTGATTTTACACTGATGTTGAAATTTTGAAAATGGTATTTTAAGTATGTTGACGTATTCTTGTTTGGGCTGATTTCTTCATAATTACTCTTCCCAAAGAGAAAAGAGAGACTGAATTTCCCTCTTTGACATTTATGGATGAATGTTCGTAAAGGGGAGATATTGAAAAGACCCCAAAAAGTGCCCAAAAATGTGCCTCAGAAGAGCTCAAAATCGTAATTTCCATATATCTCAAAATCTATATGTGATATCGAAATTCTGACTTCAATTCTTGTTCAGAGGGTTAAATTTAGTGGAAAATGGGCCTAACCCCAATTTTAGAACAAACGAATTGCAATTTCATTTTCCCAAAATCTCAATTTCCAAAATCGATTAGTGATGGTGCCGTGATGCGTAGCAGATGTGGACCTATGTAAATCTTTCCTCCGCGATAGGTCCATAGCGAACCTGACATAGACTAGTGTATTTTGTTGCCAGTATTTTTATCTCGGTCCAAGGCTTTTGGGTCTTGGGCCCAAGTCCTCCTATGCGTGAAAATACCTATACATAGCCATATTTCACCATCATATCATTCAAGACATTCTCCAATACTAACTCAAACACTTGGATCATATGTCTCTCAAAAATCAAGCCCCAAAACTCATCCGGATCTTAAGGTTCTCATTCAAGCTTCAATTCTCCATCTCTAATCTTCTTCAAAGATTCTCCAAAGTCAAGATATGTGGTTTTCTTTAATGGGCTACTTTAACCCATGATAACCAAGCTTTCTTTTACCCAAATTTGCATGATTGAAAGTTGATTTACTCATGAATCGTATGTATAATGAATTTTGCTGAGCACTATGCTGGTGTTTCATGAAAATGTGATTGTTTTAGCATGTCTTGAGCTATGAATATAAGATCTATTGTTAGATTTGAAGAAGGGTTTTGGTGTATATTGCTTGAGGGTATTACTAAGTATCTATTGATGGTTTTACACGGAATTTTCTAGGATGATTACACTCTTGAATTGCATGATTTTACACTAGCATTACACACCCACCAAGTGTTTGATAAAATGTTCGGTTAGGGTTTCTTGAGGACTTGAAGGTTCAATGCATATATTATGAGTTGAATGAATATATGACGATGAAAGGAATGTATGTATATGATATTATCTTTATGGTGTGGGGAAAATGACCAAGCCTCACTCGAGAGGTTGTAGGCTTGAGTAATCTTGTTGATAGGTTTGTACCTCGATCGCCTCGCTTAGGAGATGGCAGGCCTTGTACCTTGATAACCATGTTAGGAGTTTTGTATTTTGGGGGGTTTGTACCTCATCAACCACGTTGGGGGGTTTGTACCTCATCAACCACATGAAGGGGTTTGTACCTTATGCGTTTCTCCAATGAGGTGGTCGGCCTTGGATATCCTTTAAAGTGGTCTCTCCATAAACAAGGATTATGTTCTATATAAGCATGGTTTACTGCAAGCATCATTCATTCATGTCATATTGCTATATTCTTATTCATTGTCTATGTTATGTATTTTGATTATGGTGCTTATCACTTGTTGCATTGCATCCTACATACTTAGTACATTCAGATGTACTAACGCATACTCTATGCCTACATGATGTCACCATGTAGGAACCGGAGCCCCACTTGAGCATCTCCGTCCACATGGCTAGTACGATTTCACTCAAGTTTGTTTATGAGTCCTGTATTCCGAGGACGTTGCTTATTGTCTCATGCTATGTTCTAAGACTACTTTACTTTTATGTAAATATTGACTATGAGATGAGTTCGGTCACTTATCTTGGTTCCTTCTCTTATCTATATAGTAGAGGTGTCATTGGACATGTCATGTGTAATGTTATAAGCTTTGACTCTCCCTTGACTCTTAATCTTATGATATGAATGATGTTCCTTAGCCCAGGATATCCCTATTTCTACTTTTTTGTTGCTATTTATTGCTTCAGCTACCAAGGATGTGTAATGATGTGCTAAGAGGCTTGCTTGGGGTCACTTCAAGTTCCCTTGCACTATGTCACGTATAGGCCCTAGGCTTGGCTTGGGTCATGACAAAAAGTGCCCGAAAATATGCCTCAGAAGTGCCTAAAATGGTAATTTCCATATGTCTCAAAATTCGTGCGTAATATCAAAAATCTGACTTCATATTCGTGATCAGGGAGAAAATTGAATGGAAAATAGGTCTAACCCCAATTTTAGAGCAACCGTATCAAAATTTTAAATTCCATAATTTGCAAATTCCAGTGATAATCCGCACCCCTGGCACAACGCGGCCAGAGCGCGGATCAGTGTTATTTTTGGCCTGTTATTTCTTGTTATGTCCAAGGCCTTTGGGTCTTGGGCCTAAGTCTTCCCATGCGTAAAAACACCTATACTTAGTCATTTTGCAACCTCATATCATATAAGACATTCCGCAAAACCCTATCAAACACTTAGCTAAATATTTCACTCAAAATCAAGTGTCCCAAACTCATTTCCAGATTCAAGAAATTCGATCAATCTTCAAGTTCTCATCTCAATCTTCATCGAAGAAATCTCCAGAGTTAAGGTATGTGGGTTTCAACCATTGGGTCCTTTACCCATGGTTCCCAAGCTTTCTTTTTACATTAATTGCATGTTTCTAAGTTGATTTACTTAAGGTGCTTAGTTATTATGAATTTTACTATGATAGTGTGATTGTTTAAGCATGTTTTGAGCTATGAATCTATCATCTATCTTGAGATTTGATGAATGGCTTTGATGTATATTGCATGAGGGTATTACCAAGTGTTGGCAAGTTAATTTACTTCAAGATTTCTCGCATGACTTCACACTTGAATTGCATTACTTTAAACTAGCATTACACACCCACCAAGTCTTTGATAAAATGTTCCGTTTTGGATTTTTGAGCTATTGATGATCTATTGCATGACTTATGACTTGAATGAATTATGATGATGAAAGGAATGTATATACATGTTGATCTCATGAATAGTATCTATAGTTCTACAAATTGACGATGACGCCTTTAGGGAGTGGTAGGCCCAAACTACCATGTTGGGGGGTATATACCTAAATCGCCTCACTCTGGGGTGGTAGGGCTGAACAACTATGTTGGGGGGTTTATACCTCAATCATCTTGCTCAGGGGGTGGTAGACCCGTGCAACCATGTTGGGGGGTTTATACCTCAATTGCCTTGCCACGGGAGTGGTAGGCCTTGGTTTCTAATATGATGGTCTCTTAATATACATGTAATATGTTCTATATAAGTATTATTTACTTAAGCATTGATCATATATGCCATATTGCTGTTATGCTATCTATTGCTTATCATTATGCATTTTGACTATGTTGTCTATCTCTTGTTGCATTGCATCCTACATACTTAGCACATTCAAACGTACTAAAGCATACTCTATGCCTACATAATGTAACCATATAGGAACAGGAACTCCTCCTGCTCATCCTCCTTCTCCACGTGGCTAGTACTATCTCTTGAAGTAAGTTTTGTGAGTCCTCCACTTCGAGGACAACATCTTTTGATCTTGTATTATATAAAGGCTCACTCTATCTTATCGTATGTTTTTGACTATGAGGGTGAGCTCGGAAAGTTGTCTTGGCCTCCGCTAAATTCTAAGTTGAGAGGTGTTGTTGGAAATGTTATGTAATAATGTTATGAGCTTTGACTCTTTTGATGTTTTATGATATGAACGACTTCCGCTAGCCCCTTATCCTTGTTCTATGCTCTTGTTGTTGTTCAAATGCTTCTGCTACCAAGGATATGTAATGATATGTTAAGAGGGTTGCTTGGGGTACCTTCTGGTTCCCATTCGCCATGTCACGTCTAGGCCCTAGGTTTGGTCGTGACAATGGTGAATAGGGAGCCCGAAGGAACCCGAAACAAGCCTCTTAGCATATCAATCACACATCCTAGGTCGCGGAAGCAAAATAACAACAACAAGAGATATAAATAAGGGAAACAGGAGTAAGGGAAGTCTATGATGATCATAAAACATTTAAGAGTCAAACTCATGGTATAAGTACATGAAATGTTCCATTAACACCTCTAACATAGATTTGAGCGGGGGCCAAGATACTTTTCAAGCTCACCCTCATAGTACCAAGTGTTCAACATAAAGAGATATCAATTAGAAAGAGTAGCATAACTAGTGACCCCAAACTTTAGGACTCGCGAAATCTTATCTTCCGAAATGCCAAAACTAGCCATGTGGAGGATGATCGAGAGGTGCTCCATTTCCTACATGATAATATTATGTAGGCATAGAGTATGCGTTAGTATGTTTTAATGTTCTAAGTATATAGGATGCAATGCAACAAGATATAAGGTAACATAGTCAAAATTCTTAGTCATAAGCAATGGATATGTATAATACCAATATGGCATGCATGATCAATGCTTGGAGTAAAACATGCTTGTAAATCATACAACTTGCATAGTATATAGTACATGTGGGAAGAGACCATAATCAACATATACCAAGTGAACTACTACTTAGAATCCATGGAATGTCACCCCCTTGGAAGGTGATTGAGGTATCCAACCCTCAACATGGTGGTTATTGGGCATGTCACCCCTCAACATGGTGATTGGGCATGTCATCCCCTAACAAGGTGGTCGAGGTACCAACCCCTCAATGTGGTGATTGGGCATGTCACCCCTTAATAAAGTGGTCGAGCTATCCAGCCCTCAACATGGTGATTATGCATGTCACCCCTTAATAAGGTGGTCAGGGTATCCACCCCTCAATGTGGTGATTGGTCATGTCACCCCTCAATAAGATGATTGAGGCATGTCACCCCCTCAACAAGGTGATTGAGAATGTCACCCTCCAATATGGTGTGGTCTACTTATAACATCATTGATACCATTCATGAATTCAATACACACATACAATCCCTTAATCATGACAGTCACTTGACTTATAATCCATGTAATAGGTCATCAATAACTTGAGAATCCTTATTAAGACATTTTATCAAATATTTGGCAAGTTCATAATCCTTGTTCAAAATCATTCAATTCAAAAGTGAAATAATATGAGAAAACTCAATGTAAATCAACTTACCAACATATAGTAAAACCCTCATGTAAGATACCTTGAAATCCATCATCAAGTCTCATAATAGATCATAGATTCATAGCTCAAAACATAATCTCAATAGTCAAATCCAATTCATAGTATAAGCTTGAAATAGATAGAAATGCATAATCAATCAACATTTCATAAAACCTCAACATAATTTATAGTCAAAATCCATAGTAAGAGATACCCATATATGGTACAACTTGAAAACATACAATTTTCATAAAAAGAAAGAGTGGGCTCTATGGGTGAAAGGACCCAATAGATGAAACCCACATACCTCAAACTTGGGTTTTATTGAGTTGAGCTTGAAGAGAACTTGGAAGTTGAAGAGAATCCTCGAGTTCCTATGTTAGGCTTGATATCTTTGAAATTAGAATGAGATATTTTGTTAGGCCCTCAAGAGGGTTTCCAGAGGGTCTTGAGTAATATAGAGTTGAAAATGGCTAAGTATAGGTGTTTTTATGCACAAGTGGGCATGGGGCTATGACCCCAAGGCCCTTGGGCCGAAAAAGAAAATTTAGGAAAAATCAACACTGGCCCACGTCTGGTCCGTGACATAGACCCAATGTGAAGGACAGTTTAACATTGATCCGCCCCCCTAGCGCGTTGCGGCCTGGGCACGGATGGATAATTCTGGTAGAGATAAGATAGGAGCGTAGATAAGCTTATCTTTCAAACTTTGAAAACTCTTCTCACATTCATTAGTCCACACAAATGTTGCCTTTTTTTGTGTCAACTTGGGATCCTCTAAAATCGAGGTTATATCCATTTCCCACTAAATTTTTTCCCCTGATCAAGAATATGAAGTAAGATTTTTGATATCACGTATGGATTTTGAGATATATAGATATTACGATTATGGGAATTACCAAAGCACATTTTTGGGGTGTTTCAATATCTCTCCCTTAGGAACATTCATCCCTCAAATGTTAAAAAAATATGCATAAGAGGAGAATCATGAAGGTTCGGCCTGACATGGATACAACAAATGCTTTTAAACCTTACTTTCAAAAGTCTCAACATGAGTGTCAAAATCATCATACACTTGTCAACATAAACATGAATGCATGCAAAATGACACAAAGGTTGAAACTTAAGACTTGAGATCATATAGGGGACTTAGATTAGTACTGTTGGCTTGAGAAGAGTGGAAGAGATATGGATATCTTTTTCTCATATCCACCTCGGCTTCCTATGTGGCACTCTCAACTTGTTGATTCCTCCAAAGAAACACTTTATTTATTTATCCAAGATCTCCACCGGGACCTCCTTCTATGTCAAATTATCTCCTACAACACCCACAACATCTAAAGGTATAATAGAACTTACGTAACCCACACACTTCCTTAACATAGACACATAGAAGACCAGATGAACCATATTCATTTCCATAGGAAACTCCAATTCCTATGCAACCTTACCCACTCTCCTCAAAACTCTATAAAGACCCATGAACCTTGGGCTTAATTTACCTTTATTGCAAAATTCGACCACACCATTCATGGGTGAGACCTTCAAGTAAACCCAATCACCCACCTTAAACTTAATATCTCTTCTCCTCACATCATTATAGGATATTTGTCTACTTTGGGCTGTTTTCAATTTCTCCCTTATCAACCTCACCTTTTCCAAGGCTTCCATGAAAAAATCCGAACCTAGCACTTCTATTTCCCCTACTTCAAACCACCCAATCGGAGATCAATAATGCCTACCCTAAAGGGCTTCAAAAGGAACCATACTAATGCTTGAATGATAACTTTTATTGTAAGCAAACTCAATAAGTGGAAGATGTTCATCCCAACTACCCTTAAACTCTAAAACACAAGCTTTAAGCATATCCTCAAGGGTTTTGATGGTCCTTTTGGCTTGGCCATCCGTTTAAGGATGGAAGGCTATGCTAAGCTTAACCTTGGTACCAAGTCCTCTTTGTAAGGACCCCCAAAAGTGCGAAGAGAATTGAGCACCACGATCCAAAATGATAGACAAAATCACCCAATTCAATCTAACCAACTCATGAATATACAATTTGGCATAATCTTTGGCACTATAAGTTGTTTTAACCAGTAGGAAATAAGCCAACTTTGTCATTCTATCAACCACAACCCAAATGGAGTCAAAGTGTTTCCTAGTCTTAGGCAATCCAACCATAAAATCCATATTGATCTCTTCCCACTTCCAAGTAGGAATTTCTATATCTTGGAAATGTTTCCTAGTCTTAGGCAACCCAACCACAAAATCCATGTTGATCTCTTCCCACTTCCAAGTAGGAATTTCTATATCTTGGGCTAGGCCACCCAGCCTTTGATGCTTGGCCTTCACTTGTTAGCAATTGTGACATCTGAATATGAACTTAGCAATATCCCTCTTCATACCACCCCACTAATACACCTTTCTCAAATCTCTATACATTTTTCTAAAATCGGTGTGAATAGAATAGGATGAATTATGAGTCTCCTCTAAAATCAACTTTCTCAAATCATCAACACTTTCCCTCAAATCTCAATAAATTTTTGTGGAACTAGGGTGAATAGAATAGGAATATTTATGAGCCTCATCTAAAATCTTCTCTCTCAAGTCAGCAACACTAGGCACACACAATCTTCCTTGGTACCTAAGGGCACCATCTCCCCCTTGGGAAAAAACCTCTACTTTACCATCTTTCACCAAGGCCTTCAACTCTAGCAAGGCAGGGTCAAAATATTGTTTTGCCTTTACCTCCTCAATCAATGAAGTTTTAGAACCATCAACAACTGCTTCACCACCATTATCAACTTTATCCAACCTAACCACTAATTTACCAACCGGTGAACCTCTCTAGCCACCTCCTTGCCACCATCATCAACATGAGCTAGACTACCCATAATCAACCTACTTAGAGCATTGGCCACAACATTAGCTTTGCTGGGATGATAACGCACACTCATATAATAATCTTTAAGGAGCTCTAACCACCTTCTTTGTCTCAAGTTAAGATCTTTTTAGGTGAACACATATTAGAGGCTCTTGTGGTCGATAAACACGTCAACATGAAGCCTATACCAGAAGTGACACCAAATTTTCAAAGAAAATACTACAACTGCCAATTCAAGATCATAGGTGGGATAATTCTTCTCATGCCCCTTAAGTTTTCTAGAGGCATATGCTACCACCTTATCATTTTCCATCAATACACACCCCAAACTGATTCTTGAGGCATCACAATATACAAAAAATCCTTCTAACCATTCTGGTAGAGATAAGATAGGAGCGTAGATAAGCTTATCTTTCAAACTTTGAAAACTCTTCTCACATTCATTAGTCCACACAAATGTTGCCTTTTTTTGTGTCAACTTGGTCATACAGGAAGCAATAGAAGAGAAACCATTCACAAATCTATGGTAATAACCCGCCAAAGCCAAGAAACTTCTAATGTTCGATGGAGTGAAAGGTCTAGGCCAATTTCTAATCACCTCCGTCTTCTTAGGATCCACCTTAATGCCATCACCCG
Organism: Solanum virginianum; assembly: GCA_000787875.1. Taxonomy (NCBI): domain Eukaryota; kingdom Viridiplantae; phylum Streptophyta; class Magnoliopsida; order Solanales; family Solanaceae; genus Solanum; species Solanum virginianum. The sequence goes on along the minus strand of DF361385.1, from coordinate 48,659 downwards.
ACATGACATGTGAACCAAATTTGAGCCACCCAGGCCAATTTCTAATCACCTCCGTCTTCTTAGGATCCACCTTAATGCCATCACCCGACATGACATGCACTATAAAAGCAACCTCTTTCAACAAAAACTAACATTTTTTATATTTAGCATACAACCTCTCCTCCCTTAAGAGTTGCAACACCACCCTCAAGTTACTCACATGCTCCTCCTAACTATGGGAATAAATCAAGATATCATTAATAAAAACTTCCACAATAAGTCAAGGTAGGTTTTAAAGACCCTATTCATAAGATCCATGAATATAGTCGGTGTATTGGTCAACCCAAAAGACATAATCACAAACTCAAAATGTCCATACCTAGTTTGGAAAGCCATCTTGGGAATATCACAGTCCCTCAATTTCACTTGGTGATGCCTGGACCGAAGATCAATCTTAGAAAAGTGACTAGCCCCTTGAAGTTGATCAAAAAGGTCATCAATCTTTAGTAGAGGGTACTTGTTCTTTAAGGTGACCCTATTAAGTTATCGTAATCAATGTACATTCTACGGGAACTATCATTTTTCTTCACAAATAATAGTGGTAAACCCCAAGGTGACTTACTAGGCCTTATGAAACACTTCTCCGACAAATCCCTCAATTGCTCCTTTAACTCTTTCAACTCCACTACGGCCATACGATAAGGGGGAATAAAACTGGGTTGAGCATCGAGAAGGAGGTCTATACCAAAGTCTATTTCCCTTTCAGGAGGAATACAGGGAAGCTCATTGGGAAAGACATTAAGAAAATCATTAACCACCAAAACCGACTCAATAGGAAGGACTCTGGACTCAACATCCTTAACTCTCACAAGATGATAGAGATAACCCTTAGAAATCAACTTTTGGGCTTTAAGACAAGAAATGAATCTACCCTTGACCACCACATATAACTTTCCCAATCAAGGACGGGCTCATTAGGAAATTGCAATTTAACCCTATGGCTTCTACAATCAATTGAAGCATAATATGCATGTAACCAATCCATCCTAAGAATGACATCAAAATCCACTATATCTAATTCAACAAAATCACAAGGCAAGATTTTACGCAAAATGAACACGGGAGTATTTTTATAGACTGTTCTAGCAATAATAGACTCACCAACGTGGGTTGACACTTTATAAGGATCACATAACAATTCAGGACTAACATAAATCTTCTAGGCAATAAAAGGAGTAATAAAAGAAAGAGTGGCACCCAGTTCTATCAATGCATACACATTAAAATCCAAAACCTTTAACATACCAATGACAACATCAGGCACCTCACTCACCCCCTGACTCCCTTAAAAAGCGTAGAATCTATTATGACTTGGAGCACCCCCTTGTTGGCCTTCTCTTCCTCTTTGACTCATACTTGTATCTTGGCCTTGTGGGCGACCATCTCTACCTTTGTTTTGAGTACAAGGACAATCAATCACCTTATGACCCACTTCACATCAACCATAGCAAGAATTAGAGTTTTTCAAACATGGGCCATTATGGTTCCTACCACACCTTTGATACATAGGGTTAGGTACCCCACCACCACCACCTTGGAATCTTAGATTGTTATTAGCAAACCTCCTATTAGGAGCATTGGAAGGCCTTTGGCCTTAGAACTTATGGCCTTGAGGAAATCAGCCACTTTTGGAACCTTGGAATCCACCTTCAAAACAAGCCTTCTTGGACTCGACACTTCTTCTTTTTTCTAAGCTTTTCTCCCTCTAGTTGTTCAGTGTATGCCATGAGATGAGACAAAATCATATCATCGACTAACATGGCAGTTTAACACTCCTAATGACCAAGTTGGACACCCCAGACACAAATTTGTTCATCCTAGACCTAGGCTCGGCAACCAATTGTGGGGCATACTTGGAGAGTTGATCGAACTTGAGGACATACTCCCTCACACTCATAGACCCTTACTTAAGATTCATAAACTCCATTATTTTAGCCTCCTTTAACATAATAGGAAAGAACCGGTTGAGAAATTTGGCTTTGAACTCTTCCCAAGCGATAGCATTATTATTCCCCTTCTCCATCTTCCATTGAGTGAACCAAATTTGAGCCACCCTTTTGAGTTGGTAGGCCACCAACTCTGCTTTTTCCTCCGAGTTAACCCCAAAAATAGATAACACCTTATATACCTCATCAATGAATTCTTGGGGATCCTCATTTGCCTTGGACCCATGGAACTCAAGCCTAGGGACTAGTCATAAGACGGTAAATGGGGAGCCCGAAGGAACCCCAAACAAGTCTCTTAGCATATCAATCACACATCCTTGGTCGCAAAAGAAAAATAACAACGAGAAGAGATATAAATAAGGGAAATAAAACTAAGGGATGTCATTGATAATCATAAAACATTCAAGAGTTAAGATCATAGCATAAGTACCATAAATGTTCCATCAACACCTCCAATATAGATTGG